>FXXK01001871.1:6695-21611 GCA_900184695.1 Betula pendula
ATATAAACCTGATGAGAAGTGATTAAAAATAAATGTTTTTTGTGATCCATAACATCAAAACCGATTATTGATTAATAACCCATTTTAAAATCAGTTTATAAGCGGTATTGAAACCTGTTATTAGGGACCGCAACCAGGATCCCGGTTGCGGTTGCAATTGCTAAAAATAAAAAAAACTGGAGACCCCGGTTGCGGTTGCAGTTATTACCCAATAACTGCAACCACAACCGGTTGTACACCCCTACTTTAAACCATGACCATGAAATGGATACTCCATTTCATTTGAAATAAAGATAATTCTATTCCCTATCTATGGCTATGTAAAAAGGAAACTCTTCTTCTATAGATAGCCCTATTTCATTTGCAAAATAAAATTATCGGCAATTTCTCTTCGATTTTCTCTCTCAAAGGATTTTTATTTTCCGTAATATATAACATTTTTTTTGTTAATCATCATTAGAATATGTTTTCCGCAAAAACATAATTCTAATTTCTTGTTAGGATAGAGAAATCTAAAGGTATTTTAGTTTAATTTCGCTTGTGTATAATACAATTAAAACTATAGATTAAGTCTAATTATCCTGGTATCTTAGAGGCGAATTTGCAGTAACCCAATATACACAAATTCAATAGAATTGGTGCAAACAAATATTATCTTGAGAGAAATAATCGTATAACCCGCCTTGAAGCATTTTACCATTATTTTTCAGTATAAAAAATTTTACACTAACACATGATCTCACTAGATATTTGGTGGTGTAGTAGGCAACAATCTTAAATATGTTCTCAGGAAGAAAAGAATCCTAGTTATGTTACCGTACGTAAATTCATGATAGTATAAGTATGTCTTCGAATTGTGGTGGACTCAGAATAAAAAAGGAACTTCTAATTAAGAGGAATTCTACACACACTTCCATTTTTACACTTTCTGACATAGGTTTTAAAATTACCAGTGACTTTGGGATGAATCACTATTTAATTTTAATCAAATAGTAATTTAAAAGTCACGTCAAGTAGTGTAAGAGTAAAAATGTGTGTAACATTTCTCTCTAATTAAATAGGATTACAATCTTATCCAACATAATAGTACTGATTAGAATAACTCCTTGGAATCAAAAGATTGGAAATCCCCGTAGAAGGTGAAAATACATTATTGATATAAATTTCCTATAATTGGGTTATAAGAATTTTTTCAACCTAGTCTCTAAAAGTGTCATGTGTTCTTTGAGCATGTGAGAAGCAAATAATTTTTTCTTTTTTTTATTAATGCTATTAAAAAAATCATGTGAAAAACACATTATATATATATATATATACAAAGACGTATTCATCTCTAGAGTCATGGTAAGAGACGACAGTAGTCAATCGTTTTGGAAAGAAAAATTCATTAACGGTTTACCTAGTCTTTTTGCCCACAAAATCAAACAAGTTTTGGTGAATGAAGACAATATCATAGAATATGATAACTTCACTTACGGAAACCTTGTTTCAATAATCCAAAAAGAATGATTAAAAATGTGTGTTGATATGAAAATATCCAACACCGCAAACAAAGACAAGCGTAAAGCTAAATATGAAATGAGAAACTTCTGTGAACAATACGGTCTACCCCCAGTAGCCCCATCCAAAAAATACACAACCCATAAATCTTCAATTGAAAAACCTCATAAAAGATTTAAAAACTTCAACAAAAGAAGATTTGAATCTAATGATGTTTTTTACAAAAAACATGGATCTAAGTCTAGGTTTAATAAACCAAAACAAAGGTCTAAAGATGGTTGCTACAAATGTGGCAAGAAAGGCCATTTTGCAGTTGACTGCAAGGCCAAGAAAACCATTAAACAACTTCAAATCTCTAATGAAGACAAAGAAAACTTGATAAAAGTTTTAGACATTAGAGATTCAGAGTCAAGTGAACCCGACACTGATTATTCAGAAGAAGGTTCATCTTCATCTGGTTACTCTTTCAGAGATAACCAAAAAACCCCAAACATATCATTTGGTTGTCAAGACATATGTTGCAAAGTCAACGTCTTAACCAAACATGAAGAGCATGAAGAATTTCTTCTTGATGCTATTTCAAAAATTGAAAATCCAGAATTACAAACTCAATACTTACAAAAGTTAAAGAAACTTTTAACAAACCCAGGTAATGAAGCTTCCACTTCAAAAGCCCAGGAAATAAGTATGAGTGAAGCCCTTAAAAAATTTAACAACAAGTCTAAGAAGCCGATCACCATTAATGATCTGCAACTTGAACTTAAAAATGTTAAAACTGAACTCAAACAATTAAAAGATGGACATCACAATCTTGAACAAGATGTTAATCTTTTGAAAATTGAGTTAAAACTTAAGTCAGTCGCTAACTCAGCCGCTAATTCAGCCGCTAGTAGTAGTGAAGCCGACGACGAAACACAACAACCATTAGAAGATGATGTTATCCGATTACAGGAAAACGTAATCTTCTTAATGAACAGAATCCAAATCAAAAAATGGTATTCCAAAGTGAATATTATTATTGATGATTTTAAACTTGATGTTATCGCCTTGATTGATTCAGGTGCTGACTTAAGCTGTATACAGGAAGGATTGATTCCAACCCGCTATTACAGTAAAACCAAAGAAGTGCTTCGATCCGCCAGTGGCGAAAAGATGCACATCAACTTTGAGCTCAGAAATGCTCACGTTTGTCAAGACAATGTTTGTTTCAAACAATCATTTGTCTTAGTTCGAAATATGTTTGATAAAGTCATTTTAGGTTTACCTTTTCTTATTCTGTTATATCCCTTTATGGCAGATGAAGAAGGTGTCACTACCAAACCTTTAGGAGAACCAGTTAAGTTTAGATTCCTAAACCAACTTGATTCTTCTCAACTGAAAGCCTTCCAAAGTGAAGCAATCTCCAAATCCATAAATGTTCTTCAAACTCTCCAGTTCCTTGAAGAACCATCCCAGACACATTCCTATCTAAAATCTTCAACCAACAATCATTCAAAAATTGTTGAAATCAAAGCCTCGGACATTGGTTACGAGTGCACTCTCAAACAAAAGGTTCATTCCAATTATCCTGAACAAACTCTTTATTCCCATTCAGGATTATGGACCTCTTCACAATTTAATCGTAGTATTATCCAAAAAAATGTTTTGGCTATAGTACTATGTATTACAAAATTTCAAAATGATTTGCAAAATCAAAAGTTTTTGATTAAGCTTTTTTGCTCAAATGAAAATCATCTTCAAAACATTGCATCTGAACAAAGTTTTAGAAATTGCAAAATGTTTTTAAGCATTTTTGATTTTGACATACATTTCTTTGCAGAAAAAAAGGTTTATATATTCTGATATTAACCCTTTCTTTTGTGCAGATAATATGTCAGAAAAATTATAAGGACTCCTTCCTTGACCCCCTGGGTGCACAGGATCCTTATGAGTCAGTCTCAGACTAATCAGATGGATTATTGCGTCGGCAGAAGAAGACAAAGTTCTTTACAGCTCTCCCGACACATCACTATTCATCTACAGTCAAAAGTAAAAGCATTTGAAAACAAAGTTACTTTCGGTGTTTTTACCCCAAGTTAAAGCAGAAGGAATCTACTTTCGGCTGCTTCTTTTCAGAAATGCACTCATGTGCCCTTATCTCATAGAAGGCTCCTCTCCTCGGTTGCCTATATATTCAAGCTTCCCTCTGTGAAGAAAATCAGAGTTCAAAATTAGAACACTCAAAGAGAGCTCATTCAACAGCTTATCTATTGCTTAGAATACTCTCACCAAATATTGTAAACATTTGTAACAATTTACATTGTTGTTTTCAATCATGTATCATCCAAGCATCCAAAACTTAGCTTTGTAAGTTTTTGAATTTAAAGTAATTCATTACTTTCATCTATCTTATTTTCATGTACTTTACTTATCAGTTTATTTTATATTCTGATTTAAATTGTGAAGTTCATTTATTTGTTACTCTGATCATCCACCCCAATTCCCATATAAATCTCAGAACCACGTACCGTGTGTTCTCCAGATAATCTGCTTCCGCCCCCCTTCAGAAATAGGTTCTAAAATAACCTACCATCATATTTACATTTGTAAATTTATTCATCAGAATAAGTGGGATTTGCCTCCTTATTCTTCCAAACCTCTTCCAAATCATGGTATTGGTTATACCTATCATGATTATAGTGAAGCTTGGTATAAGGTCTTCCTTTTCCAGTTTCCTGATTTCAGTCATTCTTGGTTCATCCAGTTTGACAAATATTTCAAGGGACAATTCCCTACTTGGTTCATCAGATGGTGGCAAATTCATGGTCCCATACATGACATCATGCTTACCACCGTCAAAGATGCAATTCGATATTTTTCGACCATTCACCAAGTTGATAGTCATCAAACTAATTTTCCTAGTTCACTGCATTTCTTTGCATATTTCAGGGTCCCCTGGATATTGAAATGGCAGTACGCAATTACAGATGAAGTCATTCTTGCCAGACAGTTCTCTGTCAAATGGTCGGACAAATATAACTTCACCAAAGTTCAGGAACGTCTCTATAGGAGTTGGCCTTTCATAAAACTTTGGTTGAGATGACATCTTCTGGGGAGATGATGCCAAGGGGTCAAAAGTCGTAGCCAGAATAGTCTGGTACGATGGTTTGGGAATATTACCAAGAATGGTAAATTTGTTATATATATATATTTGTGATAAGTAAGAAGCACATACTATTAAAAAGCATATGCTTCTCACATGCTATGAGACACATATTACTTTTAAGTATTGGGCTAGAAGAATTTTCCTATAACCCAGAAAATTTATTTTAGTAAACTAAAACTTCTCTTGTGGAAGATTGCTTGGAAAATTCTATAGGTAAGGGTCAAATTTGAAAATTTCATTCATTAAACTTAATGAAGAAGACCTTACATGTCCTGTATGTCATTCGGAAGTTGAATCCCATGAGCATCTTTTTTTAGATGAGATGAAAACATAAAACATAAAACAGGTGTACAAACTAACTAGAAACATTACATATAAACTAGAACAGAAGAAATTCAGGGAAATAACAAACAAAAAAAGAAACAAGCCAAAGAAAGAGTACACTGTCCTTAGATACGTTACACAGCCAGTCCTATCCATAGCCTAGAGGGGATCCTCGCGGTTGAAAAAATGAGAGAGAATGGTACAAGCAGAGCCGGTTCTAGGGACCTAATCCGGTTCTAGGGACCTAATAGGTGGATTTGTGAGTGCGATAGAAGGCACTCATATTTGTCTTGGTTTCTTGCTAGCTTTTGAAGGAGTTGAGAAGTCCAGGAACGAGTTGTAAGACAAAAAAATACCAAGGTCAATGTATAGAAGGCCCGTATATGCTTATGAAAGCCTCCAAACACCAAAAGGGGACTCCAAGAGTCGTGTTCCCAAGGAGCTAGGCTGGAGGAGGTGGTCCAGATGGATATCTGCCACAAAATAACAAAAATGGCGACAGAGTGTGCAGCCCATGGGCAACTGCAGAAACTGGCAGGGGATGGAGGAGGAACCGAGATGGATGAGGGAGTGTGGTAGACTTGACTCCCATGCCAAACAGAAAAGCACAAAAAAAAGGTGGGGAAAGGGAGAAAAAGAGAGACGGTGAGTGAGGGGAGTTAATGAGGGTGAGGGGGGAGGAGAGGAGGAAAGAGCAGAATCCAATGAGCATCTATTCCTCAATGAGCATCCATTTCTCTTCAGTAGTATGGTGGAAATCACCCTTACCTCTAGATACTCCTCACTTCGCAGACAATCACATATCGAATTAGAACAGGACTATCGTAATCCTAGCAGACATTAATCCATTTCAGAAAATTCTAACTTTTTCATAAAACAGAAATTTCTGAAGTGCCTCTCCTTAAAAGGACAAGGAAGCTTATTAAAAATAGTTTAAACCATCGACTTTTCAAATAGAGCGCTTTTAAGGTACTATGCCTTTTACTATAAGTCCTTTAAGACAGTTCATGTAGCACTTATCATGTCAGTCACTAAATAATTAAATTTGATCATGACTGATGTAACAGTGCCATATAACTGCCATATCAGTTTGTAAATTCACATAATACCTACCATGTTAATTATTAAACAATTAAATTTGATTGTAGTTGACGTAACCATGCCACATGAGTTGTCATGTCAATTTGTGAGAAGATTATTATAAAAATTGTACTATTCCAAGTACTTCAAATAACACAAAAGGCTTATAACAAAATTATTAAATTCACACATTAACTTTTCAAGCACGCAATATCTTAGAGATCATCCTAAAATGGAATATTGATAAATAGAGGAAGAGACAAAGAGAGTGTTATTGACATTGACATCCGTCTTCCTGTTCCTAGAACAAACATGAGGATGTAATCTGTATGGTACACAATCCACCACCACAAAAGGTCTAGCTACCGTGCATCTATGCCCACTGGAAGCGTTAACCACCTTGTCCAAGCATGAAACTGAAATGAGATACATTTGAATGGTAGATGACTCAGAGGACCTATTTGTCATAACAAATCGCAGTAACAACAATATATATATATATATATTCATTCCTATTTTCCTTTTCCACAATCTATACAGTGCAATAGAATCAACTCTAGCAGTTGCAGTACTGTAATCCTTTATATCCAAATAGTCTAACTTCAGACCTCATCGGAGCGACTTGAGATGATTCTTGATTTTTTGACAATTCCTGTTCAGCCTAGTGATGACGTTTTCTCTGCATATCCACCAAACTTTGACCAAGTTATAGCATATTACCCATAAAACGGGGTCAAGCCAAAATGGTTCAAGATCTCTGATGATTTTAGAGCAGCCTGAACAATGCCAGAGTAGGTAAAGAAGGGTAGACCAAAAAGGTGACAGGAACCAAAAAGAACGAAGGTAAAATGCTTTTATTTTTATTGTCTCGGGTCGTCAATTTCAAGAGGATGGCCCATTCAAATAACCTCAGTGCAATCCATTTTTCTTGAACAATGTGTGGCAGTTGAAACTTCATTGCTTTCGTAGTTACCAAGAAATTTACCTTGGCGAAAACTAAAATTCCTTTTGCTGTAATTTTCCTCCAGCAACAAACTACATGTACTGAGCCAACCATTGTTTACACATATCAAGCACAGGGAGTGCATTCGCATGTAATGCCTGCAAAAAAGTTGAACAATGATAAGAAAATTTCGTTCTGATCCCATGGGATTAATATCACACCAAAAAAACAAATTAAGACGTTAGATTGGACAGTATGGATGGTTCATTCAACTCAATTTGGAAAGGTGCTGGCTCATGCCGCATGGACCAAAGAATAGCATCAAGATAGACCAAACCCTGTGAGACATGAACCATATGTGCCATCTTATAGTCTAGTATGTTAATGCAGGGCAGATGACTCTTGACACCTGCTTTTGGTTGAGAGCAGGCCCATAAAACCTCCTTTTTCTTGGTGTTACCATCAATATTGACACGCTGACCCTGCCTTTCATTCAAGGTGGCGAAGAGGTACCTTGACCCATGGCTGACCAGCAGGAGATGAGGGCCACTTCTTAATCACTACTACACCAATGTTTACTAGGATGATTTGCGGGTCTTTGCTTGCAGCTAGCAAAGACACCAAGACATAAGCTCTTCCTTGTGCTGAGACAACACCTCATGCCTCAGCATATGAGGAGCGCGTGTCCCACTATCCTTTTGATGTTGGAAAGCTGCTCTAAAACCAAGTCTGATGTAGGACAAACTGCTGTACTAAAATTTAATGCAGGATCTTTAATTGCACCAAAGTATAAGAAAAGAAAGAATTTCTTTAGACTGCTTTAGGGAACAAGGCTATGATACTTTGTTTTTAAAATAAAAGGTTTCAGGCCTTGGGTATGTATTTGAGGGCTGCAACACTTGCAGGGAGTTAAAATACAACATACATAGTGAAGAGGGTGAGAGAAAAGGACATTAGATAAAAAAAAAAAGTATCAGACCTAGGAGAGGATATATTACAAACCAAAAATGTGGCATCACCCAACACCAACACACAAGAACTAAATATAATTCATCAAACATCTTTTTATCTATTATATTTTTACATTTAATTCTCTTTTCTCCTGAACATGCCACTTACATCATCTTTATAACGCCCCACATTATTTATGTAATATTATAATTACCATGTGGGATTACTACTATTCTTTGACAAAAATGAATTAGTCTGTTTGTCAACCCGCTGGGAATCGACTCGTATAAACTCAATTCAAACTCGGTTTATTTAATATATGAGCCATTCGTGAATACAAAATTACACTCGATTATTGAATGAGACATACCTGTATAAACTCGGCTCGACTCGTTAGCTCATTCATATATCTTTTTATATATATATGTTAGTGTACTTAATAGTATGTCTGTACTAAATAGTTCACATACTATTAGTATTAACTAGTATAGCAATATGTTCACATACCAACATAACTAGTTAGTTAATATGTTAATATGTCAGTGTAGAACAAGTATAGTTAATTATATACATATATGTTAATTAGTTATATATATGTATACGTATTCATATTAAACTATTTTTTCATCTTACCACTATACTAACTATATGTTATACGTTAGTCAGTATGTATTAATATGTTAAGTGCATATTAACTGTACTATTAACTAGTTAGTTAATATACTAACATCTTAACATAGTTAGTACTTAGTATCTAAATAGTCAATATACCATTAACTAATATGTCAATATACTAAATAACTAACAAGTTAATATGTTAATATGTTAGTGTATATTAATCATAGTTAACTAACTAGCTAATTAGTTTTATATATATAGATATACACTGATTATATTTTAAGTATATAAGTATAAAATATATCATATAATATATATAACCATATAAGTATATCATATGATACACTGCTTCGTAATCCTTTCCGAAAACTGCTTTTTATAAAAATAATTTCATAAACTAACTTTCATAAATCATTTCATAAAAACCAACTTAAATAACTATCCTTTTAAAACTATCTTTACAAAACTGTCCTTGAAAAACTATTCTTACCACAATATCTCCTAGCATCATAATATGAAACATTTTATTCTTTAACACAAAACATCATAATCATAACATAAAACATTATAATTTTTAACATAAATTCACCATAAACCTAGCATGATACATCATACTTAAAATATCACTGTATAGCATAAATAACATAATACTTATCATCCATGTCATTTAACTTCCTTAACTTCATACTTTTAGCATACTCAAAGTTTCGTACTGATATCCCATGAGGGGAACCATTAGCATTTTACATACTGATATCCTACAAGGGGAAACATTAGCACGTTTACATACTAATATCCCATGGGGGAACCATTACCATTTACTTTCCTTTACCTTTCTTGAACTTATCTTGATTAACATATCTCTTGCAAACGAAATCCTTTAAGACATGAAACATATATCTAATAAAACTAACTTTTGTACTTACAAAAAAAAAAACAAAACTTTTGTAAACTACTCTTCATTACATACTTTTCATATCTCAACATACTCAAATCATAGTATTAAAACAATTCATCGCAATAAATATGCAATTGAGGCTCCCAACATGTAAGAAATCATATGCTTTCTCATTCTAGGAAATCTTTTATTTTTCATTTGCAAAATCATGAAAGAAAGCATGCAAATAAGTTTCATCAACTTGTGAGATAAGTTTACTTACTCTTTTGCTAAACACCCTTGCTTTTGCATTTCCAATTTGTATCTTGCATTCCTCAGCATTACATCACGACTACTCGTTAGATTTTATTCCTTTTTAGAGCACTAAAACTTTTCCCCGACTCTTAACGGCTTTTCCCTAAAAAATATTCAAACTTTTTCAAAACTAGGCTACCTCGGTTGTGTTGAAGATATGCAGCTGATAAGATTTGATTTCCTTTCCATATATTTTCATTTATTGTATTTCCATATTAATGTGTGTTGTTTCTCTATATAAACAACCTTAGATGTATCATTTGCGTATTGAGAAATAATAAGAATTCTTCCATTTTATCTTTCATCATGGTATCAGAGCTTAGGGTGTAATTTTTTCTTGGTGCTGGTTGTTCTTCCTGCATTGTTTCCCCCCCACCCTTCTTTTCCTCTCTTTTCTTTGTTTCTTTCACCCAAACTAGTATATTGTTGCTAATCGAAGGAGGCTTGAGGCTCTAGGCGTAATGCCCATGTGAGGAGTGCGATGGCGTCGAGATCACTGTAATCAATGGTGTGATGTCGTCGTCATCGCCATGAATGGTTCTGTCGTCGATGGGTTTGGTGTAGCCAGAAAAGCCGTGATCGTGGTTGCTTGTTTTTGGGTGTTTTTCGGTAATGTCTGTGGTGGTTGGTGACATCTCCGTTGGCCGGCATTGCAGGCAATGGGAGTTTTGTAGTCTCCATGACGTCTCTAATGGCTGGTGTTGTGGTTTTTGCGTGGATTTCCGCATCGTTTGGTTATTCCTCCGACGTTGTCATAGCTGTCGGCACTGTCTAACCGGAGAATTTCCAGTGAGCTCCGGAGAAGAAGACCTCTATTTAGTTGCAGGTGTTTACTGTTCTTTATCCAAGATAAGGATATCCGTAAGCTGTTTTAAGTTGTTCGTAATCCAGGGATAGCATATCCCTAACCTGATCTGGTTCCACAAGCCCATTTGAGTACTCGATCGGTTCATACCAGTTCAGCTTCCTTTTTTTGCCGGTTCACACCGGTTCAGGTATTTTTTTGGCTGGTTCATTCCGGTTCTGCTTCGGTTTTGGCATATATCAGCCGGTTCAGGCAAGTTTTTTGGTGATTTCTCCCAGTTCAGACTTTTTTTGGTTCATTTATGCAATTCCATGGATGTTTTGCTCATGTTTAGAGCTTTTTCTGAGTTTTACAGCTAGAATTGTTTTGTGGTTGACTTCTAGTGTTTCATCATCTTGCTCTTTTATTTCTCTTGAACCCAAAAGTTGTGCACTGGAGCTATTTGGTTGGATGTCTAAACTCAAGATATGAAAAATGAGTCAGATCTTAGAAACTCATAAAATGGGGATGGGGATTAAGAGTCAGATGACCTCCCCTAGTGAGAATCCAACTCTCCACACACGAGGTTCACATGTCAGGAGACTTGTTGGAGATTTTGTGGCCGTCTTGCAAGAGGTCGAGGGGGTCATATAGGAGGTGGACCCAAGCCTCAAGTCAATCATACTTCACTGATAGAGAAGAATTTTTCTACTTTTACTTTTGCTGATCCGGGTATCTTTAGCTTGCAAGAGGTAGCTACACTTCATCAGCTTATGTCCCGACTGGAAATATTTGTTTGGGTTTTTAGCAAGGAAGAGGTAGACACACTTTGTCGGCTTATGTCTCGACTGGAAACATTTGTCTCAGCATCCTTCTTCCTTGTCCATACAGGTGATTTGACCATCACTCTGAATTCATCTGCTACTCCATTTGATGATTCTTGGATCATTGACTCCGGGGCCTCCGATCACATGACTGGTATATCTTCCTTGTTCACTTCTTATAAACTTTGTTCAAACAGAGAAAATGTTCGAATTGCCAATGGCTTTATATCATCCGTATTCGGTAAAGGCTCCATTTCTGTCTCACCTTCTATGTCTTTGTCATCTGTTCTTCTTATACCAGATTTTGTAGCCAATTTATTGTCCATTATTCGTATTACTCGTATTACCCGTGAGTTAAATTGTAGAGCCATCTTCTTTTTTTATTACTGTTTTTTCCAAGACCTAGTTAAGGGGAGGATAATTGGCAGTGGTAGTCTGAGATATGGTTTGTACTATCTGGATGCTCAGCCCACACAAGGACGGCTCACACAAGCTTTTCACACTGTTCATACAGATGACTCTGCAGCAAAAATTTGGCTTTGGCATCAACGGTTTGGGCATCCTTCTTTTCTGTTAGTGCAACGAATGTTTCCTTCCTTATTCTTGCATAATCTTGTCTCTAAGTTTCAGTGTGAAACTTGTGAACTTGCTAAACATCATCAGGTGTCATTCCCTCCTAGTATAACAAAGAGCAATGCGCCTTTTGTTTTGGTTCACACTAATGTTTGGAGTCCTTCACTGGTGGGCTCTTTATCGGATCATCGGTGGTTTGTATTGATGATTTTTCTTGGATCAACTGGGTCTATTTGTTAAAAGATAAAAGTGAGGTGTCCTTTGTTTTTCCGACATTTCACTGCATGATTCAGACCCAATTTAATGCCTATATCAAAATTGTTCGTTTCGATAATGGGGGTGAGTATCTGTCTAGTAGTCTTGGTACTTTTTTTCCGTGCCAATGGTATTATCCATCAAACTACTTGTGTTGATACTTCCCCAACAGAATGGAGTTGCTGAGCGAAAAAATCGACATCTTCTTGAGGTCGCTCGCTCCTTAATGATTGATATGCATGTTCCTAAATCTTATTGGGGTGATGCATTACTCACTGCCGCCTATCTCATCAATAGGATGCCCTCACTTGTCTTAGAGTTCAAAACAACTCTTGAAGTCTTGTCTCCACCTTTCTCCACTTCAAAAATGTCTCTCCCAAGGTGTTTGGTTGTGTCTGTTTTATTCACATTCATGGTTAGACTCTGGGTAAATAAGATTCCCGTGCTCTCAAATGTGTTTTTGTGGGTTATTCCTCTACTCAGAAGGGGTATAAATGTTATCATCCCCATTCTCAGAAGCGTTTTGACTCAATGAATGTTACCTTTTTTGAGTCAACCATATTTTTCACCCCCCAAACTTCTCTTCAGGAGAAGAGTCCAAGTGAAGAGAAGTCTTTCATGAGTAATCCTTTACCTATCCCTGCTCCTATGCCAGAGCATGACAAACAAAATCTAACTGATGAGTCTCCTATTGATGCGTCATGTGAGCCACCGCCAGTGACGAAGCTGAGAGTTTACTCCATACGCCAAAAAAGTAAGGCCACTCCTGATGCTACTTGCCGAATATCTGACCCTGACTCAAGTATGGTACTCCTACCTCTGATTTAAATCCAGTACATGATGATATGAATATGCCTATTGCTCAACGTAAAAGGGTCAGATCTTGTACTCAACACCCTATATCTAACTTTGTATCCTATCAGCATCTTTCACCCTCCTATCGTTCCTTTGTATCCAAATTGTCTTCTGTGTCTATTCCTTAAAATTTATAAGAGGCAATTAGTGATCCAAAGTGGAGGGAAGCGATGTAGGAAGAGATGAGAGCTCTACACAAAAATAACACATGGGAGCTAGTCGAGTTGCCTAGTGGAAAAAGGGCGGTTGGATGCAAATAGGTGTTTACAATGAAGCATGCCGATGGGTCAGTAGAAAGATATAAGGTCAAATTGGATGCTAAAGGCTTTACTTAGACATATGGAATAGAGTATGAGGAGACCTTTGCCCCGGTAGCAAAGATGAATTCCATCCGAGTCCTCCTTTCCTTGGCAGCAAACTTAGATTGGCCACTTCACCAGCTTGATGTGAAAAATGCATTCCTTCATGGAGATTTATAGGAAGAAGTTTACATGAAACTCTCTCCTGGTCCCAAATTCTCCTTGGCCAAAGGTAAAGTTTGCAAATTGAAGAAGGCCCTATATGGGCTGAAACAGTCTCCAAGGGCTTAGTTTGAGAGATTCTCCCGAGCTATACAAAGATTTGGCTATAACCAAAGTCAGGCGGATCATACACTATTCATCAAACATTCTATATGCCTTGATTGTTTATGTAGATGATATCGTGTTGACTGGCAATGATAATCAAGAAATACAGAGATTGGAAAAACACTTGGCCAAGGAATTTGAGATAAAAGACTTAGGCAATTTAAAATACTTTCTCGGTATTGAAGTAGTGAGATCAAGACATGGTATCTTCCTCTCCCAGCGGAAATATGTTCTTGACCTGCTTAAAGAAACGGGGATGCTCGGTTGTAAGACTGTTGACAATCCAGTAGAGCAGAATAAAAAGTTAGAAGAAAGTGATGAGAGTTCTCTAGTGGATAAAGGCAGGTACCAACAATTGGTTGGCAGGTTAATATATTTGTCACACACTCATCCAGACATTACCTATGCAGTAAGTGTAGTGAGTTAATTTATGCATTTGCCCCAAGAGTCTCATATGGAAGCAGTTTACAGAATACTTCGATATTTGAAGTCTTCACTAGGGAAAGAGTTGTTGTTTGCCCAACATGATCATCTAAAAGTAGAAGGTTATACGGACGTAGATTGGGCTAGGTCAGTCACAGATCGAAGATCTAACTCGGGATATTGCACTCTTGTGGGAGGAAATCTAGTTACCTAGCGTAGTAAGAAATAGTTAGTGGTTGCTAGAACTAGTGCAGAAGCTGAATTCTGAGCCATAGCACATGAGATATGTGAGTTATTATGGATGAAGATTCTACCGAAAGAACTTGGATATGATTGCAATGAGTCTATGAGCCTATATTGTGACAATAAGGCCGCGATTAGTATTGCTCATAATTCAGTTCAGCATGATTGCACTAAACACATTGAAATTGATAGACATTTTATCAAGGAAAAATTGCGTGCAGGACTTATTTGTATACCTTATGTGAAGTCAAGGGAACAACTAGCGGATATTTTAACAAAGGGAGTGTCAATAATGTTCTTCATTCAGCTTTGTGCAAGTTGGGCATGCAAGATATCTTCACCTTTGCTTAAGGAGGAGCGTTGACGATATGCAGCTGATATGATTTGATTTCCTTTCCATATATTTTCATTTATTGTATTTCCATATTAGTGTGTTGTTTCTCTATATAAACAACCTTAGATGTATCATTTGAGTATTGAGAAATAATAATTATTCTTCACTTTTATCTTTCATCAGGTTGATCAAGGTTCAACCAAGGTTTCGACTTAGGGACCTACTGAGGCTTTCTGTGTGACTCCC
>FXXK01001871.1:21858-66425 GCA_900184695.1 Betula pendula
GGTTGATCAAGCATCGACTGAGGGATCTATAGAGAACCTCTGTGTAAATCTCGATTGATCGAGCATTGGCCAAGGATCTACCGAGGCTCTTAGGTTGTTTCTATGATGCACTCATTCGATTGAGAACCTCACTCGGGCTACTGAGATTGCTGGGCAATGTTTTCTTCAACCTGCAAACACCCCAAAAATCCCACTTTCCACCATTTTCTCACCTCTCCTAACCAAACGAAAGCCTCCACTGTCCAAGTACAATCTAAACAACCCATCTACACTAACAAAACCACTCTATGCAACAAAATCAAACCTAAACTTCACATTTTACAAACTTTACAAATTCTAACCCTAAAACCTTCACCACTTTACAAATCCTTTCAAACTCCTCTTTCAATCATCACAACACAACCCAACAACCAATACTTCAGCAAAACACAACTCACACATAAAAATAAATTGAAGTAAAACTTAACCTACGAAACGAAACACAGGGAAAACAGAATTTACCTTCGGGTTTGAGCTTCCCCGAGCTTTGCATAGCCTCAATCCCGCCTCCCTCTTCCTCTTTCTCTGTTCTCCCTTTCTCTCTCTCTCTTTCTCTTGGATTTGGGTGGCTTGGACAAGTACAAATGAAAAATGGGAGAGCCCTCAAGCTTTTGGCCTTTAAATAGATGTTTTTAGTCAGTTCTGCATGAACTAGGTTGATTGAGCTTATTACTCGTCGATCGAGATGCTTAACCAATTGGTTTAGTGGGTTACGTCATTGCTCGGTCGATCAAGACTACTCCTCGGTCAACTGAGATCATGACCGTGCATTAAATGCAGGTCAAATCGGGTCAATTCGTTGTCCTTTAGTCAGCTCGGTCGATCAAGATCATCAAACCCCAATCTCGGCCATTCGTTTTCCTTTGGAAAAGCTCTCTTGACATGTGGCAGCATTTGCTTGGTCGATTGAACGTCTACCGAGCTTCCTAAAACAACTTTTCGTATTTCTATTGACGGGAAGTTTTGACCTAGTAAATGTTGAAATTTAGAAATCTTCATGAAACATGAATTTGTAGCCCTTTGAGCAAGTTTTCCAATGCCACCAAGATTGTCTTCTTCTAATATTAAAATCATAAAATATGGCCGTTTTAAGGAGATTGGTTGGGCTTTGGGGGATGTGGTGGAAGGTTTGAAGGCCTTTGGAAGCCCATACCTGCTGGTCGTTTTAAGAGACAAACCTTGCGTTGGGCTTCCAAGCACAAGCCCAAGTTCCAACCTAAGGTTCAGTCAAAGATCCAGTCCTCCAAGATCGGGTCTCTTTCAAGTTTGAACGTGGGTTGTGGGTTTGGGTCCTTTTCAGTTTTGGATGCGGGTTGCGGGGCCCCAATCCCTCCCAACTCTGTTTCTGCCTTAGCCGTAAGGGACTAAGCAAGTGAATAAGAATTCTTCTCTATTTTCTACTTTGGGTTGTGTTTTTGGTGGGTTTCTTGGGTAAAGGGAGGGGTTTCTTTGTGGGTGTTGTTTCTGGGTTTTTGTAGGTCTTTGTTCTCTTTTTGATTGTCCACTTTCTAGGTACACTTACTGTGTACTTAAGGGCGCCTCTCACTTTTAATAAAATTTGACTTTACTTATCAAAAAATATTGGAATCATAAAATATGGCTGTTTTAGTAGGACTAGCCAGGGGTGAGCACGGGTCGGATTGGGTCAGATATCGCGGATATCCGATACCCGGCCCGCAGTGCTCGGATTTGCAAATCGGAAACCCGCAACCCGCATGTTTTAACTGTAATCCGCCGGGTTTCAGGTATGCGGGGCGGGGCGGGGCGAGGCGCGGGGCGGGTAAATACCCGATCAAACCAGATCTGATCTGAGATCAAATTTGATGTGATCTGGTATCAGATCTGATCTCAGATTTGATATGAGATTAGATCTGATCGGATCTGAGATCAGATCTAATCTCAGATCAGATCTGATATGAAATCTGATCTCAGATCAGAACTGACGGAGTGGACGAGGGGCCACGGGACGGCTGGCCGTAGCAGTGGGACGGCGTGGCCGTGGCTGTGGGACGAAGTGTGCTTCACAGCTGACGGCGTGGGCATGGCAGAGAAGGAGAGTGACTCAGGCGACGGCGTGGCAGAGAAAAGAAGAGAAGAGAAAGGAAGAGAAGATCTAAGAAGAGAGGGAGTGATTCAGGTGACGGTGTGGCAGAGAAAAGAAGAGAAGAAAAAAAGAAGATAAGGAGAAAAGAAGAGCAGGAGAAGAAAAGGGTTGGACCGTTGGAGTAGATTCGGAGAAGATGAAGTCTCAGAAAGAGTTTGGGNNNNCTCTATTTTCTACTTTGGGTTGTGTTTTTGGTGGGTTTCATGGGTAAAGGGAGGGGTTTCTTTGTGGGTGTTGTTTTTGGGTTTTTGTAGGTTTTTGTTCTCTTTTTGATTGTCCACTTTCTAGGTGTTTCTTGTGTACACTTACTGTGTACTTAAGGGCGCCTCTCACTTTTAATAAAATTTGACTTTACTTATCAAAAAATATTGGAATCATAAAATATGGCCGTTTTAGTAGGACTAGCCTGCTTGTAAATTGGCCTGCATCACCAATTAGTCGATTGAACATCTACCGAGCTTCCTCAAACAACTTTTCGTATTTCTATTGACAGGTAGTTTTGACCTAGTAAACATTGAAATTTAGAAAGCTTCATGAAACATGAATTTGTAGCCCTTTTGAGCAAGTTTTCCAATGCCGCCAAGATTGTCTTCTTCTAATATTAGAACCATAAAATATGGCTGTTTTAGTAGGACTAACCTGCTCGTAAATCGGCCTGCATCACCAATTAAAAGCCTATGAGCCTCATCGCACTCCATCTATCCACAACAAAACACATCTTTCTATTTATTATGTTCTCTATTTTATTATTAAATCCTAATTTCTATTTTCTTTCTGCACTTTTCTTATGCGGGGCACTACAATCTTAGAAAAGCTTAGAGGACCAAGTAAACTTAGGAGCCAAGAAACATGGTAGGCAAGCTAATGTAAGGCTTGGCCTAGTACTCACCCTTTAGGTTGGCCTAAGAAAGATTGTACCACAAAAGTAAAAACCATCACAACCTATATAAATGTATTGCATATATCATCAGAAAGAAATCTTACACAATAATAAAAATCTGCCACTAATTAAGCATCATTAGTGGGCTCTAGCATGAATTCTAATGCCCAAATGCAGCCTGAACACCTAGAATTTCAAGCCTGACATGGGCGTACAGAAAAATATGTTAGGCACAGTGACAAATCTACTCAAAACTTGGGTCAGTCAGCCAGGCAACACGGCCACAACCGGGAGCGCTCATGCAACAATTTTATACGTAAATGATCTCTCTAGTTTCGAAAGGGGAATTGCAAATGGCCCCATTAAATGCATTTGAAGTGTTGTATAAGCAGGACCTAAACTCAATCTCAAAATGAGAAGCACCACAAAGCAACTAAAAGTTACAATAACTTTAAAATTGGCAAAGTGGAAGTTGAGGGGAAGGTTAACCTGATGAGCTACGTATTGAACATCAGCTACACTTCCACTTCGAGAAGCAATTTGGAAAGCACTTTTTAAACGACCACAAACCACACAAGCCAGAACCTTCCTGCACGCACAAGATACAAAGCCTTGGATGTCTCACACAGTAATATAGAAGATAATAGAGTGAAGACAGACACATGATCATGTATTAAGATTTATGTTATCATCATCAACCTTATGGTGCAAAACCAAAGCACCTATTTGATGCAACAATTCTCATATGTTAATCAAAACTGACACTTCATAAAGTAATAGACAAATAAATATATAGACTGCTTTGAATTTCTTTCCACCAAAGCAGTAGTACTTTTGTTGCTAAATACATCACCCTCCCAATTCAAAGCTTCACATTACTAGCAATTACTGAGAAACATACAAAGGATGCAATACCCAGTATACATTTTCTGAATAGATGATACTGATTATTATTTTTGATTGAGCAATATTATTGCGTAATATCATTATTTTTCTGTCAAAGTAATTTGGGAGACAAATTATTTTATGCTATAGGAATTCTAGGGTTATTTGCAAGAAACCCTTCATAATTAAATTGGATGGCCGTTGATATATATGGAGAATTCAGAGGGCAACTTAGTCATTTGGCATTGGAAGGGCTAATTTAGTAAAACAACCAAAAAGCCCTAGGTATTTATTCTTTCTTTTCTCTCTTCTCCCTCACCAAAAACTCTCTTTTCATCTGGCTGCCCCTTCTGCTCTCTCCTTCAGCCATACACACAACCTTCCACCCTCCCAGCTAAACACCACCACTAGATGCCACTTCAAGGGACCACCAGTCTCCTTCACAGCTGGAATTTGAAGAAATCTTCAAGATCCTACCCCATACCCCTTCAACCATCTTCTTGGCTTTGTAAGAGCTTTCCCTTGTGTTTTTGTGTATAAGTCAATTTGTTATACTGTTGTTTCGAGCTATGTGAAAGATTAGTCAAGTGGGATAATGGTATGACTGAACCTCTATGGAGGCCAGCACCCATCCATTATTCTTTGGGTTAGGATGGTTTGAGGAGTTAAATGGAGACTCAGGTGAAAATTTCATGTAGGGAGGGTGGTGTGGTCAGCAATGTGATGTTTTGAAGGTGGGAATTGGCTTATATTGCTGGGGGTCTTAAGTGCTAGCTGATGTGAATTTATAGAAGCAAACCCATAAAGACTTAGGCATGTAACAGCTTCAAAAGGACTTGGGAGTTTAAACTTGTGTGCAGAAAACTTCGATGGCCGAAATTTCGATTTTGGAAATATTGGGGTTTTGATTTTAAGAGGGAATTATTGGAGACTTATGCATGTTGAAATTGGATATATGTGGAGAAGATCCCACTATGCATTGAGGTGGTTTAAGTCCCACTTTAAGGACTGGTTATGCTGTGACTCTTACGTTTGGTACGTGGATTAGAGCCTGGAATGGAATAGCTATTCCATTCAGTCGTCATTATTTTTGTTGGCGATCTGATTGTTGCTCGTCCACATTTGTTATTTAACTCTTTTTCTTACTTATCAAAAAAAAGCTATTCCATTCATTTGGTTACTTTATTATTCCTAAGAATAACTATTCTACAAAATGAGGAATAGCTAATTCCTCTAAAGGAGGAGATGAATAACTATTCCTTTATTGTTGAAAATAACACGCCAATTAATATTCACACAAAAGCCCTCGATTTCCCTCTCGATAACCCGTCTCTCACGACAACCATGAATCCACGGCAAGTCCAACAACCCCTCCAAGTATCTCTCTCTCAATGGGAGAGGGAGAGAGAGAGAGAGAGAGAGAGAGAGAGAATCACCATTCAAGGCAAGATACATCAAAGCTCAAGCTCTTTGATGATGCAGTGAATTGCATCGTGTTTGGCAAACCAAACCGGAGAGAACAAGTGCCCCATTTTGTCGTCCTCTGTTCTTCACGAACTCCCTCGACGTGTGCATCATGTGTCTTCCACCTTGAGCACTAGGGGCTCCTTCACCACTGATCCCACCACCCCAAGCCGTTAGCGAGAAGTTACAAGGACCATTATTGGGCCTTCCCAAATGACGCCGTTTCCAAAAAGAGAGGGATGGGTGCTGCACTTTCTTAGTGTGACCTCCATGAAAGAACCACCTGCTCTGTAGCGGCACAAGAGGCAAAGCAGCAACCGGGCCTTGAAGAAGGTGAAGCTTCAATGGTTAGTTCCAGCCAAGATCTCCCACAAAAAGTTCTCCAACCTCGTCCAAATCGCTGTCACTTTACAGATGGTGGTAAGGGTTTTACTGATGTTGAAGTCAGGCGTTTCTTCTTTTTTTTTTTCTTGGTTTTTCGTACTTTCTTGAATGTGCTTTATAATGGGTTTAAGCCCTTTAGTCTCTTAGTTGAATCTCAGTTTGAAATTCCACTTTCTTGGCTCGATTATGGCTGTTTGGTTGAATCTCAGTTTCTTTGAATCATAGTTTGCTAATTATGTGAATATCTGGAAATATAATTTCCAGATATTCAATTAAATGGCTGTGACATTATGATGCCAATTCATGTGTTCTTGAATATAATTTCCGCGAACAATGATTTTTTTCTGTTTTTGTGCCCACTAGTTTTCTAATCTTGATTTTGCTGATCTGGATTATATCCGTAAGAGTAAAAATTTATGGTAATTTAGATATATTTGTTCTTCAACTATTTTGTGGTAGCTTTGCTTAAGTAAAGGCTTTTAGCAGCTGGTCTACGATCCATTGAATTTGTAGCAGATTCAGGATTGTTCCTTATGCTCCTTGTGTCTTTCTTAAGCCTTAAGCTTGTTTGATATCTTTCCTGGGTATACTGGTTATTTGGTCGATGATGTTCATGATACCCCTTGTTAAATGAGTTTGATGGCATGAAATATGTTGCAGATTCTTTGATTCGGGTTCTGAAAATTGCATGCTGCTTTAATTGCATGTTCTGCTGCAGTAAAGGATCTATTTTATTTATTTTTATAAGTAATAGGATCTATTTTTTCTAATGCGTTTTTGTAAAATTCATCTTTTCTTCATGGCGAATTCTTTGATTTGAGGATATTGGACAAGTGTGAACATTTTTTTTGATAAGTAAGGAGAAATTTTATAAAAAGCATGAGGCGCCCCTAAGTATATTGGAAGTATACAAGAGGAAAACCTAAACAGAGAAGAAAAGCATGAAACCTGAACATTGCAATCATTAACCCCCAACAAGCCCCCTCACCCCTTTTCTGAAGGCCTCTCTCGAGGTTGGCCCCAGGTTGCCCATGATGTCAAGGTCCAAAAGAGAAATGATGAGAGAGAGAGAGAGATTAAAATGAATTAAAAAATACAAGAGAGTGCTAGAGTGGCTCTTTAAAACAAAAGATCCACTGTAGCATTATGTTGGTTTAAGGGTTTTGAAGAGTCTTTTGGAGTGGGGTTTTGGGATCTTAATAGCTAAAACTTAAAGATTTTAGTCTTTTACCTACTCTTTTGAAGATGCTCTAAGGTTCGGTTAAGAGACCAAACTTACAAATTTTTTAAGAGATCTTGGGAGTTTGTAAATTAGGCTTTTGTATGATAAAAATAGGCAATTAATGGTAGATCCATTAATTTAAATTTGGGTCATACGATTATTAATTGGAGATTTATGAATTAAAATTGGAATTTTAGCTGATCTTGGCGAAATCAGTTTGGAAAAGGTTTTCAAGGCCATAGAAACTTCCTTTGAACTCCAAAAATACATTTTAATTACATTTTTCTGTTTTGGAATTTCGGGGTTGGAACTATTTTTGGTTGATTTTGGAGACTAGGACCTAGAAGCTGAAAACCAAGGCAATGGAAGTGCATGTTGTGGGGGGAGGGGGTGGGGGGGATTTGAATGTTATACCGGTATGAGGCTCACTATTTTATGGAAATGTTAATGTTATGTGTATCCCATAACAGGAATATGAACATTATTGGAAGATAACTTCTATTGTGATTCACATAGTTTCAATTTATGACAGATAATCTGTAACTTGTGATTATTGTGAATGTGCATAGAGCTTTGACTTATTTTTTTCGAAGAATTCATATAGCAAAAGTGTTGCATATTCGGGGGCATATTATTTGTCCAAATAGAGGAACTATTGTGTTTGTATGGGAAATTTTATATAGGTTTCTTTAAAAGTGACGTTTTAGCATACGCCATACTTATTTGGGATTTGAGCTGTGACTTAGGATACATACGTAAGTACGCATAAGGGTATAAGCCAAGCAAATAAGGCTCCATTACTATCCATATACTTATCTACCAGGTGGACTTGTTCCCAATGGTAATTTGGGTCCATTATTTTGGATTTGATCAATAATTAAGTCTAGCTTCTTTTTCAGAACCCTTTAAGTCCCCATGTTAAATAGTTAGAAAGTCAACTTCCTTTTTTCTTTTCCAATTTGACAAATCAGCCAGCCTACCCTACCAACTTGTAACAATAGAAAAAAAGCTAAAATAGGACCAGAGACCCAACCTGAAAACAACCTGCCCATAATCAGTTTGCATTTGTTGCATTTAAAGCTTACCAATATTGATAAGCCAAACAAGCAATTAATGACAGATTACACCACATACCTTCAAGTTCATTCTAATAAGGATCACAGACAGTACACGATTCTATTTTTGCAAAATAACCAAAGCATGAAATGTAGTAGAAGAAACCATTACCTGTGGCTGCTGGTTAACATGTCTATGAGACGGTCAGGGCGTTCTTTGTGTTTGTTAGCATAAACATTTATTGCAGCCCCCAAGACCTACAAAATTTCAAACATACACGTAAACTTCATACTTCAGTAGAAAACAGAAAAGAAATACCAAAACTTCCCAAGCATGCAGAAGAAGCAAAGTGATTGATGTATGTATGATGTATCTGGAATACAGTTCGTGTGACAAGTACAATCAATTGTATTACATCTTAATCCAATATAATGCTTAATTCTTCTAGTCTCTGCTAATGACTTGTATAAATTGAGGGGCATTCAGTTAGCCAATATATGTACTCTTCCAACCCTACTAGTACAAAATACATGGATGAAGATGGCAACATTATTACCTTCTGCTCTCATTGATGCTGATAAGTAGAAGCCACATATTACTCCCATTAGGAGTATATTGTTTTGCAAGCATTAATGAACTATATGTAATTGAGCAAGTATTATTTTTAATTTTTTTTCTTTAAAAAAAAAAGCTTCTTTGAGAAACATAATTATAGCATTAGAAAGACAACTTTCAAATCCCTATTTAGTTGACTTAGTTTTGGGAAAGCCTTGATACATGTTCCAATCTATTTTGGATGCAAAATACAACATCCAACTTGTCAAGATTTTATGATTTTTTACCTAAGTTTTACAAAACCATGTTGAAACAGACAAATTTTAAGATTATATTCGTGAAATGTATGACATGTATCAAAATGATCAAAGTGACCAGGCCATCAGAATTCATCCAAGTCAGATGTGCATCACATGCCTAGATATTTAATCTGTGACTGACTAGGACATGTTTGACGGACTATGTTGCATTTCTCAAAGCACAATCGTTAATTTCTTTATCATTCTAAAAGTATGCTTAGCAAACACCAATCAGCAGACGCCATTAGAGATAAATTACCACCAACTCTAATATGTTTCCTATCATTTCAGTTCTTTGGCCAATTAAACACACCGTTAACAATATCAAACTATGCTCTTCTGTCCTTGTTACCGTTAAACATAATACTAAGAGAATGTAATTGCAGTACCTGGTCCCAATCATCATCATCAATTGTGCCTTCTATGTTTCTAAAAAATTCTGCCAATTTACTGTCCTTTTTATAACCACCAACTCTAATATGTTTCCTATCATTTCAGTTCTTTGGCAAACTAAACACACCATTGACAATATCAAACTATGCTCTTCTGTCCTTGTTAGTGTTAAACACAATACTAAGAGAACGTAATTGCAGTACCTGGTCCCAGTCATCATCATCAATTGTGCCTTTTATGTTTCTAAAAAATTCTGTCAACTGACTGCCTTTTTTCCTCTCAGCAAGTGACGCGGCAACACCAGCATATATATCAACAGCTGCAAGATATGAGAAGACATGGATACATATATGTATGTAAGCACACTGCACTAATTCCTAAGGCTAAATTACCACAATGAAAAACAGGGTTGAACCAGAAGCCATTATGTGGTCTACCAGGAAGTTTGAATTCATATATCACTTGGAAAGCTAAATCAAAATTCTTCTCCACAAGAGTCTCAGCAATTTTACATCTTCTCCTGCGTGGCAACAGCAAATAAGTCTCTTAGTACTTCAATACATTTCTGGAGCTAGTATGCCACAAGAGAAGATTGTGAATGTGAAATCTATTTTACTGAATCAAATTATAAGCGTCATAAGATTTAATAGTGGAAAATCCACCAATAACATTCTAAGTAAAACATGAGACATTTTAGCAGTGAAGATAGGGCTGTGCAGGCAGAAGCAATTCCGAAAGCCAACCCGCCACCAACCGGTTTCCGACCCACGCGGGTCGGCTTCCAACGGCAGGCAGAGGCAGGGGCGGAGGTTGGTTTCCATTTCCAACAGAATTCCGTCTCCGACAGCCCTTTATTCATATATATATACAAAATAAAAATACAAAATCATATTTCACCCTTCGCCTTCGTCTAACCGCTTCATCCCCTTGCAGGCTAATGCCTGACCGATCTGGGAGCGTTGGTGGCCACGAGCTTAGTGTTTTCCACCATAAGTATATCACAAGCTTTATTCTTTATCTAGCACCACATGGAATTTATTAGCTTCATCTAGTGACACATGTCCTTCCACTTACCAATGCTAGCAAGCAGCAGCTTCTCGATTATTCTTTTGGCTTTTCATTTGAAAGCCCAGCCCTCGACTGCCCTCCTTCATCCTATGCCACGTGTCCTTATCTTTTTCATCCAGTCATTCATCAATCACAACGTATCACCCACCTTAATTTTTTTTGTAAGCTTCCTCTGCATTTCACAGTGTCGTTTCACATCTTCAACCAACTGGAATTGCTCCTCGTCTGCAACCACAAATGCTCCCAGCGATCCCGATTCTGTGCTGCCCAATGACACTCTAGGTACTCAAGACCTCTACTCTTCCTCTTCCGCTTCATCCTCATTAACGTTCGAATGGTTCTGAGCCGGTGGCGGAAGTGGGTGGAGCTCCGGAGAGTCCAGCTTTCGAGTATTCAAGCCACTCTCATCAACTCTCCTATCGGTGGGACGATGATCGTCATCGACCCCGAGAATTAACCAAAGTGCCCAGGTACAGAAAGTCAGAGTCACAGCCCGTGGTGATGGTCTTGTTGGCTCCCATATTTGGTGGGAACAACCTGTGTCTTTTGTTAGATTGTCAAGTCTTGTCACCGGCGAACTCACAGGTCCGCTGATCAGAAGTGAACGAAGACAGCAATCCTGATGAGGACAACAGATGAGATGGCGACGAGTTTGGGGGAGGTGTGTATGGTGGAGTTGGAATGGAGTAGAATGAGAGAGAGGTCATTGGCAGGGAAGGAGGCAAAGGTGGCTGGGGAGGGAGGGGGAGGACGGAAGAACTCTTATGACGCTCCGCCTTCGACATTTCGGAGGTGGAGGCCGAGCAGAAATGAACTCCATTGGAAAAGAGTTAAGAGGTCATTCCGACTTTTGGACAATGGCGGAAACCACCTTCGATGCACACCCCTACATGAAGATAACCTACATGTTTGCTTAGATACATAAATAGAAAAATTTAGAAAGGTTCTTACAATGTTTGTCAGCATTATTCTTTTTTAAAAAAAAACTTAAGGAGAGGGAGGAGGGCTTTCTAAGAAGGGCTTGGGACCTGTGAACAGAACAACACAACAAACATGATGAAATAAAGAAGAATGGACGGGAGGCGTCGGAGGAAAGACTGATCGCTTATTGACATAGACAACTGAGTCTCTTAATAAATCAGTTGGGGGGCTGACACAGAGGAAGCAAAAAGAGGGATCAGTAAGAGCCTCATTGGCAAAACTGGGATTGGTAATCCTTCTTTTGTTTTGATTTTTGCTAAACTGCTGGCAGTAAAGCCCTCATTGGCTAAGCAAAATAAAGCAGGTTTTTAATCCTCAAACCAAAGCGCCCCTTTTCGCCTCCGACTGCCATAACCAAGCCTCATATATATATATATATAAACTCAGTCTTATCATTTCAAGAGGATTCACTGATACAGGTACATGTCCTTATATAGAGGAGTGACACATTCCAATATGGAAAGACAATTAATGAGAAATATATGGAAATCAAATCTAGGAAATCTTGGAGTAAAATCATATCAACCGCATATCTTCAACACACCCTCAAGTGAAGACAAAGATATCTTGCATGCCCAGTTTGCACAAGGTTGAATGAAGAACATTACTGGTTAATTGTCTTTCCATATTGGAATGACAGTATCGTCTGCAAACAACAAATGTGACACTATCATCTTCTCATGATTTCTCTAACCAACCAAAAACCCAGATAAAGCCCCAACTCTACTGTCACATACATCATCTTACTTAAAGCCTCCATAACAAACACAAACAATAGTAGAGACAATGGATCCCCCTATCTTAGTCCACGTGAACTATTAAAAAACCCTGAAGGTGAACCATTAATGAGAATGGAAAAGCGGACCATAGAAATGCAATGAGCTATCCAACCACACCATCTCTCCCCAAAACCACATGTCTGCAACAAATATAACACAAACTTCCAATTAGCATGATTATATGCCTTCTCCAAATCCAATTTACAAAAAATAAGTTGTTCCCCAAAGCAAATCCAACTATCCAAACATTCATTTGCCACAAAAATAGAAATCATGATTTGTCTACCCTTTATATACGCATTTTGAGAATTTGAGACAATCTTCCCTAAAACCGACTTCAACCTATTTGCTAGAACTTTCAAAACAATTTTGTAAACCCCACCTACTAAATTGATCTGGCAAAAATCCTTAATATCTACCACCCAAACTTTGTTCAGAATAAGAGATACAAAACGTAGTTTAAAACTTTTCTCGAGTTTTCCACGCCAATGGAACTCCTTAAACACCGCCATAATGTCATCCTTTAATACCTCCCAACATTTCTAGAAAAAAGCCATAGAAAATCCATCAAGACCTCGCGCCTTATCTCCATTGAAATTCGTCACCACCTCCCACACTTCACATTCCTTAAAATCTCTTTCCATCCAAGTTCTCTCCCATCATCAATGGAAAGAAAGGAAAGATCATCCACCTTTGGTTGCCACCTATATTGTTAACAATACAACTTCTTATAGAAATTCACAATGTGATCCTTCATTACTACCGACTTGGCAGTCGTGTTCCCATCCACCACTATGAACTCATTCGAATTATTTCTCTTGTGCGAATTTGCCAAGCGATGGAAGAACTTCATATTATTGTCTCTCTCTTTCAACCATAGGGCCCTTGGGCCCTTGATTTTTGTCTCCAGCTCACTTCTTCAAGATAGATACTCCGCTCACGAGACCCCCTGCTCCCTGCTCAATTTCCACAAACTTTGATGCAACCCCAGAAAACTGATCCCCTTCTTCCCCCTGGCACAACTTAATTTTACCCATCTCCCCCGACCCAGTCAGACACACCCCATTCTCTGCATCACACTGTCTCATTCCCCCACCATCCTTTAGCACCTCGACACCCATAATCACATCCACATCATCTTCCTCACCCACTTGAAAATTGGAATTCAAAGCCAAAGGTGACTCACCAACTACGCGAGACTCGGCTTCCCCATTTATGTGTTCTTTGGCTTTGTTTGCCACGGATCCCTTGTTTGCTTCCACCTTGCCAAGCTTCAAAATCATGGCCACCAGAGAGGCCGACAATGGGACACCGTTGGCATCATCACTTTTACAAGCAGACTCGACATCGGCTCCATTTGGGTCAGAAACAACCTTCTCCAATGTCGTCTCCGTAAGCCCATAAAGCTCACCCGCTCACCCAGACGCTACATTAGCTGCCTCTAGGTCATAATTGTCCTTCACCATCATCGTCTCCTTGGCACCCCCTCCATCGCATCTCTCTAGCCTATCTGCTTTGTCTGAATCCAGAGACTGCACACCAAAGCCACTTTCGTCAACATATTACTGCGGGCTCCAATACAGGACTTTCCCATATCCCCCTGCAGGCCCACTTCCTTATTCTTTGTCCTCTCCTTCTCCAGACAAAGCCACTTCTTTACCTTTCTTCTCCTTTAAGGTGCTTTCTACTGGGCCTTCTATCTCCTCAGACCCATTTCTCATAGAGCCCATTTCTATCAAACCCAGCCACCTCTCAGCTTCCTCTTCAATCGATGTCAACATATTCTTCAACATCTCCAGCTTTAGTTCTCCTTTCAAAAAATGCGTCTTCAAGATATCATCGCCACCCTTACTGCGTGATCTCCAGCCGGTGAATGCATGTCCTTCCTTTCAAGCATTTCCTTATTCGACATTGATTGATTTCTGAAAAAACCCGTAATACCCCTGCTCAACGCATCTCTTTCCTGATCCTGCCCCTTCCCTACCAGCACTGCTGCAAAAGATCTCCCTCCCTGATCCACCGCCTGTGTCACAGCCATACGAACTCCTGGTTTCTCCCCAATTTTAATCCCCCCAGCATCTTTCTTCTCATAATATTTTTCTAACCACCTCAGCTATGCTAGGCAATTAGTCCATCCACTTCCTTCTCTCCCCTTCGGTATAATCACAAAACTACGTCGCCCTCCATCTCCATATTCCGACAACTACAAAAATCAGTAATAATGATTGCCTCGCCGTTGCAAGATATGCACCGTATTTCCCACACAGTGACATTGTTTGTTAACACTTTAACACCCAATTATCTATTGTCGTAAATTGTGCACTGTCTCAGCAGTGCACTTATTCCGATAATAAGTTAGAAGTGCAACAGCTTTGACAAACAAAGCCAGTATGTCCTGCAAAACTAGCTCAAATCCCCTTCATCGAATTCCTAAGCCATCCTAAACTCGTATGCCACCAGAATTGTAGTGATACACTCTAATACCGACTCATCCGCCGTCACTAGTCCTCACGCTCCGATGGTCATTGCTTAGGCAGGAAGTGCGCTTATACAGCCTGAACCAAATAAGTCATTCTACATTTGCCAAGCCCTATCACCCTTATACGATCCTTTTTATTTTTTGAAAGTGCAAGGGCTGCAACCTAAGTACCGAAGAGCATACAAGAGAAAAACACCCAAAAATCAAGAATGAGAAAAAGAGTACAAAAATCTGCAAAGCTAGAGACAAAGAGAAGGGCATTAGTAGAGATCCACTCAAAAAGGGATTTAAGAGTATTTGTAGATCTGACACCGTTGTCTCGAAATCATCGAATCTTCGAGCGTTCATTTATCTCCAAATGCACCATATTAAGAAGGAAGGGATTACATTCCAAATAATATCGATATCCTGACCAATGGTTAAAAAATCTTCTATCGCACAACCACACTGATTTGGAAGAAAGGCAGTTGATCGGCACAGAAACGCTGGTGGCCCAGGTACACTGCCAGCACAAACCCACGCAGAAAACTTCCCGACACAGACCCATGTGAAACAAAACTTCAAATTTCCTGCAGAGTTTTGAACAAGTGTTTGCAATGGCAACAAACACGACATCTTATCACAACAAGCGGCATAGACGTGAAATGGATCGAAAAAAGAAATAAATAAATTGCTCTGATATCGTGTTAAATGACTGCTAATCTCAAAAGCTTAAGCTAACCAAAATGAGTGATATTTTAACACCCTCCACGTCCAAGCTTAAACTTATCATCAATAAGTGAAGCCCAACACGTGGAATAGAATAAACTGTAGAGTCACGATTTGAACTCAAGACCTCTACTCTGATACCAAGTTGAAAGATGAAGGAAAAAATTTGATCTTATTATTTCTTGATGATTCACTGATACAAATTTTTTCCTTATCTTTCAGCTTGGTATCAGAGTAGAGGTCTTGAGTTCAAATCATGACTCTACAGTTTATCCTATTCCACGTGTTGGGCTTCACTTATTGATGATAAGTTTAAGCCTGCACGTGGAGGGTGTTAGAATATCACTCATTTCGGTTAACTTAAGCTTTTGAGATTAGCAGTCATTTAACACGGTATCAAAGCAATTTATTTATTTCTTTTTTCGATCCATTTCATGTCTATGCCGCTTGTTGTGATAAGATATCGCGCTTGTTGCCATTGCAAACACTTGTTCAAAACTCTGCAGGAAATTTGAAGTTTTGTTTCACATGGGTCTGTGTCGGGAAGTTTTCTGCGTGGGTCTGTGCTGGCAGTGTACCTGGGCCACCAGCGTTTCTGTGCCGATCAACTGCCTTTCTTCCAAATCAGTGTGTCTTCAACAAGAGGGGGAGAGAGAAGTAATTACCAACGTGGCCTATATCAAGGAGGCCTTAATTTACAACTAATAGTATCATATAAATAAAGCGCAGAGGGGTGCAACCTTAATACATAATGAGTATACAAGAGAACCTCTAATTTAATGAAAAAGAATGATAAAAAACTGCAAAATTAACAAGTAAACTATGATGTGCAGCCATCCAAGTATATAACGTGTAAAACACTAAACCCAATTCAAATATTCAAGATAAAGATCCCTGATCCACAAAATATTAATTAACACTATAAGGGATGCAAATAATTAAAACATGTCCGCTTGAAGAAACAAAAGCAGGCCCCTCTTTACAGCTCAAAATGTAATTTGTCGCGTGGTGTATGCTCTTGATATATAAAAATAAATTCCGTACTAATTGCTTTATCATGCATAACTGAAAAATAACACTGTTTAGTTACTGGCTTTGCCTTTTCTTCTAATAAACTAAAAAAAGTATAATTAAAAAAAGAGGAAAGGAGTTTTACTGATTAAAAACAACATTTGCTAGTCATACGTAACAGATGAAACCAGCTTTCATTGAGAAGACACACCTGAATGTTTCAAGGTCATTCGGATTCCCAAAAAGTGAATATTTCCACTGGGGCCCATCTGAATCATTAAAGGATTTCACAACTTCCACCTATAACATATAATAAATCCAAAGGAAGTATGTGAGAATTGACCAATGAAATTTTCCAAAATAGAGAATATTGATATATGTAGAACGCATACTTGGATCCTTGCTTTTCAGTTTTCAATAAATAAAATATCTATTCACCTGGTTTATACAAAGTACCATAACCAATAAATCTGTACTATCTGAATAGAAAGACATCAGGCAATTAATTAAGGTTCCATGTTACTTAAGTGCAGTAATTATTTGATTAAGGATTTTCTCTCAATAAGGAATGGAAACTTGCATAGTGACATTACAAGAGAGTGAGTCGATGCATTTAATACATAATCAATGCTTACTGGAAAAATGATCCTTGCTTCAACCATTGTTCCTATTACCAGCACTTCTTATACCAAGGATCTAATTCCAAAAGTAAAAAGCACAAGGCAAGCTCATACCCCAAAGAATCAGTGTAAACAATAAAATATTCCAATCCCTTTCTTTTGATTATGATTGATGACGTCTGAACACACTACACCAGACAAAAATGTCCTCACCTTACTAGAACATTTAATGATGAGGCAGTAAGCATAATGAGGTCAAACGTCCACAGGGACATACAACTATGCCCCACTAACACAAAAAATATCACACTTTATGCATGTAGTGAGGAAGCATATAACTTCTTTTTTTTTTTTTTATAAGAGAAATATGAATAAAACTTTTGCTACTCTAACTTGCCAATGACTTGTGTGAAACCTAGTTTAGTAAAATCATCTTTCTCAAGTAAAAAGGGAATATTCCAAAATAATATGAGAATCTATGTGAATCAACATACTATCTTTCTTTTCTTTCCTTTCCTTTTCTTTTTCATGTTTTCCGGATATATTCACCAACATATCCTTCAGCCTCTGATGCCTTAACCTATTATTATTATTTAAAAATAGTATTCCAGGATTGCTTTCAGCTTAAAGGTATTTTTCCCCCATATCCAACAGATGTGATTACCTGAATTGAAACCCGCGCAGAAAATCTCACAAGTCCTTCTTCAGTAAGCTTCTCGGAAGCAGTTTTTCCTCTAACTCCCTTTGTGACAAGCTTAGTAGAATGTCCACCTCTATGTCGTGCTGACAAACCTTCATCAAAATGCATCTATAACCAGAGGAATATATGATAAGCAATGAGCAAAAAACGGAATACAAAATAGAAAAAATAAAAAATAAAAAAAGTTAACTACTGCTACCCGTAAAGCATGAAACTTCAGTGTGTAGAATGATTGTACATTCAAATATCAATTTCTAGTGATGGGAGCACTGCAGTAATTTCAGAAAAGACAAAAAAAAGAAGAAGAGAGAATATTCCATATGTTGTAAAAGGGTAACGTTTGCTAGGAAGACTTTCAGTCCGTTTGGTCCGGCAATTTCGTAGGTCAAAAGTATGTTTTCAAACAAAATCACGGAAAGTGTCCCGTTTGGGAGCGCATAAGAAAAAAAATGATGGTATTGTTTTTAAAAAACGCACTATCTTAAAGGTCGAAGTGCGATTTTACCAAAAAATTAATTGCGTTTTTTTTTTTTATAAGTAATCACAAGTATTATTAGAAAGCGCAAAGGCGTAACCCAAATACACATGATGTATATACAAGAGAGTCACTTAATTAAAAGAAGAGAAAATATCTAGAAAAGCTTGATAGCTACAAATATTAAAATCAAAGATAGTAGCCCAATGGTAAAGTGTCTTAAAGGAAACAAATAAAAAAAAAGAAAAGAAAAGAAAAGAGAACTTTAATTCCACCTCCGCTCACAATCTTCAAATTTCTAATCATTTCTTTCTTTCTAAAGACACCATATAAGGCAGGATGGTATCATCTTCCATATGGCATCAAAATGAAGCCTACCAACTTGTCATCTCCAACATGCGAAGAAGTCTGCCACTTGACTATGCATAACTCAAGCCAACCCTACATTGTTGAAGATAGCATTCCAAAGAGTACTAGCAATCTCACAATGGAGTAAAAGGTGATCCACTAACTTCCCACTCTTCTTACACATGCAGCACCAATCAACGACAATGATATGCATCTTCCTAAGTTTGTCCATGCTGAGGATCTTCCCTAATGTAGCTGACCAAGAATGCCACTCTCAAGGGTACCTTACCACCAAATACACTTTGAAGGGAAATAGTACTATCATGAAGAACAAGGACATTGTAGTATGATCTAACGTCGAACAACCCTCTTTTGGAAGGTACCCAACAAAGCTTGTTTTCACCACCCCGTCTCAATCTTAATGAATACAATAAATTGAAGAATGAAGTAAAGAAATCCACCTCTAAAACGTGAGCTGCTCTAAAAAAGATAACATTCCACTAATGGGAGGCACTAGAGAGATCCAAATGGTATGCCATGGAAACTTCCTTAAATCGGGCAATACTGCACAAGTCCGAAAAAGCGATCATGAAAGCTTGATCCCCACATCACATGTCATACCAAAATCTAATTTTGGAGTCGTCGCCCACTTCAAATCTATTATGACCAAAAAGCTCTCTCCAGCCCCTCCAAATACTTTTCCAAGCCCCACCCCATACGACCCATGGACCTCATTAGAAAACCACCCACCCCAGCTCAATGAGCTGCTGTATTTAGAATCCACAACCACCCTCCATAAGGCCTTTCTCTCATGTCCATAGCGCTGAAGCCACTTTTCCAAAAGTAAATTCCGAACCCCTAACCCTCCCTCAAAAATTGGAGTACACACCTTAAGCTAACTAACCAAGTGGAATTTGAACTCTTCACCATTGTCATCCCGCAAAAAATCCTATTGCAACTTCTCTTCAACATTAGTGACATTTCCAACGAGGAACAATTCTAATTTAGCCAGATTAATCCTCAAACCTTAAACCGCTTCAAGGCATAAACACAAACAAAAAAAGCGGCGAAGATGATTTGGATTCACCCCGCAAAAAATCAAGGAGTCATCTACAAACAAAATGTGAGAAATGTTGAAGGAATTCCCAGTCCTAGACCCCACCGAGAAGCCTGATAATAGGCCCCCATTCACTATAACATAAATCTTTTTACTTGAAACCTCCATAACAATAACAAACCGAAAGGGAGACAATAGATCTCCTTATCTCAAGCCACGCAAACTACTAAATAAACCCAATAGAGTGCCATTCACCGAATGATCATTGGAATTATTCCTTCTATTCAAATTGGCCACTCGATGAAAGAAATTTGTGCAATTGTCACCCTCTCTTAATCACAGTGCTCTCGATTTTTGCCTCCAACTCACCTCTTCCAAAAGCGTTGACCTCTCCAAATCATTAATCATTGTAGACTTCCATGTTTTCTCCTCCTTGCTTAAACCTCTCTCTTCTTCCAAACCTGCATAAACCTGTAAATCATCCAAAAGAAGCGTTTTCTCTCTCTACGTTGCCAAATACCTTCTCATTCCAAACTCTTAAATCAACTTTCAAAGCCTTAAGTTTACAAGCCAAAATATAACTCGGAGCACCCTCAAAGGGATAAGAGGTCCACCACAGTTTCACCTCATAAGCTACGCACAATACTATTATACATAGGTGAAATCTTCCTTCCAATCTCTAAGCAAATTTCTCATTCCATGCGTTTCTTCCCCTCGTTTAACCCTCTTACATTCCATGATAACAATTTAGGCTTCATTGACAAACCGAGAAACCCCTCCCCTTTGCCACCTGGAGAATCATAGTTGATGGAGCATGACAATATTTTTAACTCCTATTTCTAATGGCAGATCTGGACGTGGAAACCCATCCACCATATTAGCCTATAATTTTCACAAAATTTTCAGCTTTACACCATGTTAAACGTTGCACGTATTCCTTCTATGGTCCACATTTCTTCAGACATTCATTATAGGATATCCATGGATCTATCTTCTCATTTTCTCAAGCTAAGTTTTATCACCTATGTATATTGTCTATACGATTAAAAAAACAAAAAAAAAAACAAAAGGAAAGGATATTGTATCATACAAGACATTTCAACCTTGGAAGTCCAAAGCTAGAACATCACGACATAGGCAAATTCAGAAGATCCCTTGTTGCTTCTTTTTGTTCTCCTTTTTTTTTTTTTTTTTTCGAACGTGTTTGGCCACGGGGAGGGGGGGGAAGACACCTTTGGTCTTGAGTAGTGAACATTTGCTTGTTGTTAGTTCTTCCTATAGCTTTATCATTAGTCTTTTATTTGTAAGGCTTCTTATATTTGTGACCAAATATCTTAAAGATAAGAAGAGTCTTCCTTTTTTTTTTTTGCTTAAGAAAAATGTGCAAGTCATAGCACTGCAGTAATGTTGAACTACTATCGACATACTTCTGTAGCATTGCTTTTCATGCTAATGAAGGAAATTGTTTATACCATATAAGAATTTCAATTTTTTTTTTTTAAAGTCAGTCAAATTTTATTAAAAAGCGGAAGGCGTCCCAAAGTATATAAGCAGTATACAAAGGAAACAACTAAAGAGAAAAATAAAAAACCGAACAAAACCCAACCCAACTACCAATACACCAAACAACCCTCAAACCCAAATCCCTTTCCCACACCAAGAAGATGCGCTTGTTGAATCATAATTCATGGAAGATTCTAGATTCCGAAGCTCCCTTTTGCGTTTCGAATTAGAGGACGCCCCCTTAACCTCCCGAAGTTGATTCTCACCAATAGCTGTAAGCAAAGCCACTGTCTGCTCCTCATCACCGGAGATCCCCACCACAAGACAAACATTTTTAACACTAAAAAGAACCCAATCCAAAGGAATGACGGGGGAACAAGCATCCCTCACAACCAAAGGCAACAACGAAACTCCAACCGACACATCTGGCGTAGGCTGGAGATCCACCAACACTGCAGAGGAACTCGGCCAGAGAAACCCCTGCCGAAGAAAACCCTTCGCCAGAGGAGATTTCGAAACATCAGCCTTCACAGGGACCGCAGTAGTAATAGGCGGAGCTGGCAGTGCAATGAACATCGACACTCCCTCAGCAATCAGCCCATCATCCATCTTCGTAAACCTGCTATCCTTAGTTCTACAGTTATAGCACTTCACTGGCTTATTCTCCACCGCGAGCAGAGACACGATTTGAACATCAGTGCTCTCTGACTGCACTAGCGAGCAAGGCCCAAACTACCAGGAATCAAGGCTCGCCTCCAGTGGTGCTGATTGAGCCAAGGTCTCTGACGAGAATGCCAAAGGGGCAAAGCACAGGAGAACCTGATGAGACCCACCCAATGTTAGAGCATGAGAAGATCCACCACCGGAGAAGCCCTAAGCTGCCAATCGTTAGGAACCAGAATAGACACGGGCTCTGATGAGGATGTCGGGAAAGCAAAGATATGGGCTGCTCCCAACGCCGAAGCTAGAGCCGTGACAGGCCCTCCAGAAGAACTTGCTATCCTCGAGGGTGGCAACGCCTCTACCGCCGGCGAGCTGGGCAGCTTCCTCCGCCTTGCGCCTATGCTCAGGGCTCCACAACCCGTCGAAAGGTCAGACCCGAGTCTGAGCCTTCCTGCACGACCCTCTTAGACATGGCCTTATAATGGGCCTTAAAACGCTTGGGAATACTAAAGCCTAAAGGCTTAAGCCCGCAATCTGGCCCAAGACCACCCCAATCCGAATTGGACTTTGGCTACTAACCCTTGCGCTTGAGCTTTCAGGACGGTCCAGAACCCGAAAGATAGCCTAAAACCTCTAGACCTTCCAGAACCATCTACCAAGCCTTGTCCACCTCCTATTTAGCCTTCACGAGTTGTCCCTTCCACGCCCAAAGAAGGGATTTCATCTTCCCTTTTTCAAGAGACCTGCCATTGACGTTGATAGCAACATCAAAGGGGCAACTGGCATTGTCTTGTACAGAGGGACAATGATCAGAGAAGCTCTTATCTTTACCCAACAATTCACCATCGACACCTCAGTCAATGCCCACTGGAACCGGCCGCAAAACCTCCACAAACGACGGACCGGGGTGAGAAGACCCTATACCTAAAGTTGGCCCCTCCTTCTTCCCAACCTTCTTCACCGAAGAAGGATTCCCAAGCCCACCAGCAAAGAATTCCTTTACCTTACTCAACTCGACGGCAAATTTGGACCATCCCCACCCATCACAACCCTCAGGATCAGAAGTAGCCCTCGCCGTCCACCCACTCCATAAACTGCCTCTAGAAACCGGCCATTTTTATTTCAATCTCTCCGCACGATTAAAACCTTCGCCCCCTCCCTGAAAGATTTGATGAACTCTTTGTCACCAAGGGACCCCAACAGGACCTCCATCATCGACGCCAACCAAGCAGTGCATGGTTTACTCAGAAGGACCGCTCCTGAAAAACCCTTCCTCGTTTCTTCCACCCGCATCACCAACACATCCCCAAGACCGAAAGCACAAAGGTCTTAGCGTCCACAAGGAACCTTCTTTCCATCTCAATGAACACCGACACGAGAACTGTGAAGAAACACCCAAAAGGAGCTACCCGCTCTGGTGAAACTCAGAAGACACCACCCCCACGAATACACCAAACAGAAAAGGCGAAGCGCTTCACTGTCAGCCACGAAGCCAGCCAAGATCCACACGGAGTAACGACAGGGACTACATCCCGACCACCGTTACCTAACGCGTAGGAAGGTGGCGAAACGGTGCTGAAATCTAACAAGACGCGCTTGCACGCGCAACCGTTAGGGGAGAGAGAGAGAGAGAGAGAGGGAGTTCAAGATGACCGTCTGGTGACATATAAGAATTTCATATAAAGCTGGAATTAATTTGATCTAAGGATTAAACTGTGTTTTGATTTGGTCCTTCTCAATATGCTGTGGTTCTATTTCTCCTAGTAATTGGTGCTTAGTGAAATGGTATTTACATAATGAAGCTTTTATAACTATCCACATATTAGGATAGCACCCTTTCTTGCTAGTCAAAAGAAGCTCTCAGGGGTGTCTATTATAGTACTTACCAAAAGAAAAGTGTCTATTGTAAAGTTCTCTTTATTCTTCATCCCTCTCAATCATCAATTATTGTCTGTGGCTAGTTTAGCTAAGATCTGGACAACAAATCATCACAAACAGCGCATTCTAAATTTTAGTTTTATTCAAAAACCTTATTCTATCAGTCCCAAAATCACATATATTCAGTCTCCAGCAATCCTAACCCTATTTTTCAAACTATGGTGCTGAAATTCCCAAGCTATCCAACCATCATTCAACTCAAAATTAGAAAAGACGAGGGTTTTCCAAATAAATAATAAAGGGCATACCTTAGCATGTTCCAAATATTTGATAGCTTCTTCTTGTGTAGAAGAATTCATAAACAACTGAATACAGCAAAGTCCAGCAGCAACGTGGTCCTTCTTAATAACCTGGACCATTAAGTTTTTTTTTTTTTTAATAAGTAAAGCATTCAATAAAGTTTAAATTCAAGTAAAGTTCAGATAAATCAAGCTTAAATGACCCTGGAGTTAAGACAATAATTTCAAAGAAAATTCAACCACAAAAAAGACCAACATTTTCTCTTGGGAAATAATAGGAATAACTAACTCACTTTATGACAGAAATCTAATACTTTTTCGAGTGTAATAGAGAAAATCTGAAATCAGAATCATAACTTGCAACTCCCAAGTTTGACCAAAAATGAATGCTGCTAAAAGGAGAAAGAACAGATCATAAAGTCTCTTCATACTTCAGACACAAAGCTACAATATGGGAAGGACAACCACACAGGAAGTTCTGCCTTAACAATGTCAAATAAATATAATGCCTTTGTTCACACAGTTTAAAACATACATAGGAGCGTTCTATTGACATAACATCCCTCCCCCCACAATAGAACATGAAATTTGTATGAATTGTTTAACAATGTATCTCTAAACCGCTTATTGAATCATAGAACAGCTCTGGTCTAGCAAATGTTGCTAACTCAGAGTAAACATAAGAAAATAGAATAAGAGGAGGAATAGCCGATCTATTCCGTGTGGAGTGGACACACCAATGAAGTTTGTACCTAGATTTTTTCTCGTCTAATTTCTAGAGTACAAGTGAAGTGCGCAAGAAGCCTTGTGCTAACTAAACATGCTGCAGATATAACTATCTCGTATATGCGCCCCCTCCGTAAAAAGGTAAACAAATAGAGAAACTTGCAATACAAATTTTTACTGATAGATAACTCCCTTTTTTTTTCATAACTAAATAGCCTCAAAAAAACGCAGAGGGGCACTACCCTAGTACATATAAAGTACACAAGAAAACTCCCTATTAAGGAGAAACAAAAAAGAAAAAAGAAAGAACAACAGTTCAAAAAATCAGAAAAACTAGAAAATAGTAAGCTATTATATGCTGCTATCAAGTTTAAAGGGAGTTAAAAATAATCTTTTTCAGCTCATCCACCGAAGTCTCACTATTTTAAAAGCTACGGGCATTCCGCTCTCTCCAAATACACCACATTATACATAAGGGGCCCAACCTCCAAACTTCCAAAATGTTATGCCACCCCGCCTGACCTCCCCAACTCAACACATTTCTCTCAACCTTCTAGGCAAAACCCAATCGACACCCAACAATTAAAAAGCGAGCTCCATATATCTCTTCCCACATCACAATGAAGAAGGCGATTGATAGATTTTTCACTCTTCTTCTACATACAACACCAGTTCACCACAATGATGTTCCGCTTTCTCTGGTTGCCCAACGTCCAAATCTTTCCTAATGTCGTTGTCCACACAAAGAGCGCTACTCTTGAAAGCGCCTTTACTCTCCAAATGTTCTTCCAAGGAAATGGGGAACCCGTTACCCATAGGTATGGTTGACACATGATAATATGACTTCACTTTAAACTTGAGCCTTTTGGACAGGATCCAACATATAGTATCCATAGCTCCTTGCCTTACTCTAAAGGAATAGAACATTTCAAAGAATGAGGTTACCAACTCCACTTCCCAATCCTGTACGGGTCTAATAAAAATTATATTCCACTAAATGCTTCCATTTCGGGACTGCATATGTTCTGCCACCCTTGCGTCCTTATAAAAGTTCAATACTAAACAAGTGCAGATAGATAACTTCAATGATTGCTCCGCACACCACATGCCATGCCAAAAAGTAACCTTTGACCCTCTCTATATATTTCCACACTCCCACACCAAAAGGCCTCATTGCCTCCTTAGAAGACCAACCTTCCCTGAAACTATCATATTTAGTTTCAATCATCAATCCCCACCACACGTCCCTCTCCGTGGAATGGCGTCAAAGCCATTTACCCAGAAGGTCTCGATTAAACTGAATTAGTTTTCTAACTTCCAAACCACCTAACTTCATCATAGACAGATAATAAGTAGGCAAATTGGAAAGAGTGCTTTTTATAAAAGTCAATCTACCTCCCTTAGATAAATAAAGCCTCTTCCAACCAGCCCACGGACGCTCCATGTTTTTCAATTATACCATTCCAAATAGATGTAGCCTTGTACAAAGCACCCAAAGGTAAACCTCAAAACTTCATAGGCAAAGAAGAAACTCAACAGCCAAGAATATGGGTCAAACCTTCTACATCTCCCACATCACCAACAAGGACTATCTCTGATTTCACCAAAGTAATCATTAACCCCGATACTACTTCAAAGCATAAGAAAAAACATTGCAAATGTCAGAGTTGTTAAGAGTTCGCCTAAAAAAAAATCATGATTATTAGACCAAGTAAAATTTCCACCTACAAGTGGGATATTCATTAGTCCCTTATCAAAAATAAACTCCAAAAACTCCAACATAGCTGTGGTTTGTATGGACTCGCCTCATTTTTCACACAGAAAACGAACAACATTAAAATCACCTCGAATACACCACAGCAACTCCCACCAACTCATAATGCCAGCCAATTCTTCCCAAAGATACCTCCTTTAAACACCATCAATAGGATCATACACCCCCGCAAATGCGAATTCAAGATTGTCGACAACACTTCTAAATGAGGACGCTACTGAGAAATTTCCCGCACAATCCTCCACCTTCTCCACCTCTCGCCTATCCCACATTAATAAGATCCCACTTGAGGCCCCTCTTAACCCCAAATATGTCCAATCGACATGATGGCATCCCTATAAACTACGGATCACATCCCTAAATATACTTCAATTTTTTTTTTTTTTGATAAGTAAGAGAAATTTTATAAAAAGCGTGAGGCACCCCTAAGTACACTAGAAGTATACAAGAGGAAACCTAAACAGAAAAGCATGAAAAAAGAATAAAAAAGCAAACCCCAAGCCCCCACAACAACAATATACTTCAATTTTGTCTCTAGTAAACAACGATGCCTGCCTTATAATCTTTGGGAAGACTTCCAATCTTCAATCTTTTCTCATTCTCATTCAGCCCTCTTACATTCCATGACACTATCTTGGGTTTCATAAAGAACAATTTGATTCCCTCCCCTTTCCTTTCGTGTCCTCCCTTCGTGTCATAATTAACTGAACAAATCAACCTCTTTAGCTCGTGGTTTTCTCTGTTCACCAATTTGTAACAATGCTTGGGATCACTACCCAAGCTGTTCTAATGTCTATTTGCTTCAATCACAGTAAATAGAGCCAACATTTGATCCTTAAAGCCCTTGCACGACAGCTCCACAACATGAGAAAAATTCTTCAGCCTATCAAACACTCAATCAGAAGACACTGAGTGAGGCACTTCCTATTCTTCAATCACATCAATTGGATGTACTATTAGTGGGTCATTTTCTTTTCCCTCCTTCTTAGGAATAGTCACCACTGCCAAAGAAGAAATATTCATCTCCTCTCCAGTCAACCCAATTACCAACATCTCCTTTAAAGTTGAACCCTCTAATCTCCCTTCCCCCAACTCATTTTCCACGTTATACAAAGAGCCATCCCCATACCTAGTATCAATTCCAAAGCCATCCTCATTTTCAACAGTCGAAGAAGACCCATGTATCAACAATCCATTCTTCTGCCATCCTACACCCTCATAATTGTTGCCATTGCCACCATCGGCCTTATCTGTGGAAGACTGAACAGTTCCATCAAACTCAAGCCCAGTCTCGTTAAATCGGTTGCCCCTTGTCTGATACTCCCACTCCCGCTAGCTTCACACCATTCGGCTTTATTTGTATATAAACCATGACATCTCTTGATTTTTCCAGTGACACATCTCCATCAATAACGTCTTCTGATTGCCCAGAAGCCTTGTCGATACCAACTGCCGTAGGAACTAGCTGCACAGCAACCAGCACCAGACTCGAGCTAGAGCCCACCGTAGGAACTGGTGCACTTAGCTTCACTTTCGACTAAGCCGTGTGTCTTGGTTGTTCCCAACGTCGATACACAACCATCCTATTTGGGCTTTCAACCTATAGCTCAACTTGGTGGACTGAGCCTCCATGCTTGCAATAACATTCGTCTTCACCCCTTTAGGCCACCCAACTCATTATTCTTCTTTGACCCAAAAACCCGAAAACCCAAATTAAAACTACCATGCCCTTCCTTCAATGGGCCTTCAAAATTCCCCATCCCCACTAAATCCAAGCCCATTTCTAATCTCTCCAAACATCAATCTACTTAATTTTTTAAAGCAATCAATAAGTTCTTCAATGTCTGCAAATCTGATACACCTTCCAAATCAACCAACATCTTCTTTGTAGCATCATCACCAGCTTGTCCAGTGTGAATTATGGGTGTTGTCTACGCCACCTTCCTTCCAAATTATTTTTTTTATAAGTCAAAGTTTATTAAACAAGCGTAAGACGCCCCTAAGTACACAGAGAGTATACAAAATGAACACCAACAACGGAGAAAAAAGAAATAGAGACCCACCAAAACCCAAAACAGCACCCACAACAAAACCCCACCCTTACCCTTGAGACCCACTAGAAATACAGGAAAACATCCCTAAAAACTACCTGAAATCTCAAAATGCAAGCATAGCCCTAGCCCCTTTGCCACAACTGGAGACTTCTAAGATAATGGAACTCAAAATTTTTGAGTCCCCTTCTACCTTTAGTGCCACGTTTGGAATGAGTATTTGAGACCTCTTGACAATGTTCCTTGTCGAGGCATGTCAAAGATCCCGTAACTATTTCTCATTCTCTCCATAAGAAATCCCCAAAAGAGGGCCAATCTCCATTGCACACTACACAATCTCTGAATCCTCCACGTGCTAATTCCTGAGCTCCCCCTCGAGCTGAACCCCATGCTGATCTAGAACCACCAAATCTATCGGAGGAGCATGCACAACCGACAAGACTTGAGGACAATCCAAGCCAAGCACTTCCACCGAAGGCTGGACTGGCTCAGGCAAACAGCCACGAATCACAACAGAGGAGCTCGACCTAGAAACTCCCTCTGGACAAGACCCCTTGCCAGAGGAACTCGGCTCGCCGGGACAAGGGCACCCTCCAGCGAGCTCTGTGCTATGAACACAAACAGCAGTAAAGAAACAGAATCACCGCACCAAGACACGAGGAGGAGCGTTGTCACCAACAGAGACCCGGCAATCAAACTATCATCCAACAATGAAAACCTACTAGACTTAGATTTACAGTTGTAGAACTTCAAGGGCTTAGTAGCGTAACACTGACCCGACGAAGTCTAAGCATCCTCCAACATCAACTTAACTACTGCCGACGAGGCTTCCGGCCGCACAATGGACCCACTACCTACACCTAGGCATGCCAAACGAATCCCAACCTCCGGCGAAGCCACCGGTAGAACTACTACCTTCGATGAAGCCACAAGGATCAGATCCACCTCTGGCGAAGTAGAGACAAGAATGGGCAACTCAAAGCCCCGCAATAGTCAACCAACCCCGAAAAAGACACACCCCTAGAAGAATGGATCTTCGGCTTGCAAGAAGACCCAGCTCCATGAACTTAACTAAACCCAATCTCTGCTTAGGCAAGGGCTTGGGCTTGGACTCCAGTTTGAAGGACTTAAACTTCACCCCCTTCTTCAGCTTGGACCTGGGCTTAGGTTCCATAAACAAAACCTTGTCATTAAGAGTCAAATCTTTGCTACCCGACCCAAGCAATTCCAACCCATCACACACTCATCGTAAGGCCTGCTCCACCTCCCCTTTAAGCTGTTCAAGCTTAACCTTCCACGCCCAAAACAAAGCTAAACTGACAGTCTTTTCACTCTGCAAATCCTCACCAGACGCTGAAGCACAAAACTTAGAAGCCTCGACATCCTCAACACCTCGAGTCTTGTTACTGCCACACGAAAAGGAAGAGACGAACCTCGATCCGCGAAACCCACCTCTGACGCACACTGAACCATACCCGTTGGGTCCAAGACTTCCATCTCCTTCCTTTTACTAGGTAGAACATCAGTATTCCACGCAACACGAACCACTTCCGTGTACAATGGTTGACCTCCGCCACCAAAGGACGACAGCCCATCCGGCTCCTAACCCGGTAAAGTTAGAAGATGCGTTTGTAAACAACCACCATGGCTATTTCCGGAAAGAATGTCGAATGCAGTCATCGCCTTTCCCAGTTCCTCAAAGAAAATCTTCCACCCCCTCCTATCACAACCCTCCAAGACAATAATTAGTCCTTTACGACCACCCATGGCGTACTTTGCCAGCTCCAAGAAAGAACCTGCTCGATTGACACCTCTCTGAGCAAAGAACATCTTATTCCCATCCCTAGAAGACTTGATGAATTATCGATCCTTAGCCATATACACCATCTTCTCCACCACTTTCTTTAACCACTCAACATTGTATTTCCCCATCATCATAACCCTAGAAATCCCTTTGCTTCTCTCAGCCTAAAAAATGACCCCCTGTCGGAGTCGAGAACTCAAAACACTTTTGATTCAACAAAGAACTAGCTAGCCAAATCCATCTTACCCACCCCACGAAGAGCTAAGATCGAAATTGGCACGAACACAACCCGGAAACACACCAGACTACGCCGAGAACTACATCCAAACCCACCACTATTAATAGCTATAATGGTTGATGACTCAGAACAAGCAAAACACGCCTGCACGCGCCTCCGATGAGGACTCTAGAGAGAGAGAGACCTTCCTTCCAAAAGTTACCAATCCTTTCTCTGTTTGTATACCAAAATTACCCATTTTACCCTTGCTCCGAAACTCAATTTCCTAACCATTACCCTTCTCTGCTAGTGCATCCATAACCATTACCACTGCCATCTCGACCCTTTGGGATGATAATGAAGCTACGCCAACCTCCAACACCGTACTCCGACAGCTCCAAAAATCTTCCATAGTTGTTCACACGCCACTGCACAAGTCTCAAATTTTCTTCTTTTATGATCAGTTACTCCACCATGTTCAACAACCATATGACGCTCAACTTACCCAAAATCACTGCTCCATATACTCCTTTACTTCTCTCAGATAACCAAATTCCTCCATTCCCAACTTCTGACAAAATCTCAAATGCCTTTGCTTCGACGTAAAAATATCCTAAATATCCCATCGCTGATAAACAAAAGAAAAATTCAACACTCTAGTGACGGTAACGACTGACCTTCCCACTGCCAAATCTGAACCGTCCACCAACCTTCTCACCGCCGAATCAAAAAGCATAAATTTTTTTCAATTAAATAATTTAATCAATGAGAAAGATCTACATGGGCATTTTGCGCACAGTATGACTACTATGGAAAGATTAAAGCATGGAAAGCAATTTTCTGTCATTTTAGCATACATGCAGACATATTATGTAGTTGTAGGCCTAAATTGTACTTACAAGATCTGACAGATAACCTAAGAATCAAAATACTAAAATTATACTTTTCAGTTTTATTTCGATAACATATGATCTTAAAAGTTTTACCTGAAACTTGTATAAATAATTGAAATGTTTATGTGTTTCACAATAGAGGCAAATACGAACAAGGGCTGCAGCTGTATGCTGATTTACTGCTGCAACCTCCGGATTTACCGATGACATTCTTGTTGAAATCACTTCCTCAAGAACAGGAATTGCACCATAACCAACACACAATTCACACAAATCATCAATGGTCCCATAATCAGTCACCAAAGGATCTGGTCTTTGAGGAGAGGAGGAAGAAGTTGCTATAACCCCCATTGTTGACGGTTGAAGAGGGGGAGCAACAGCATTTGGAGGAAAAAACAAGCAGCAAGCATCATTGTAGTGACCATGTCTAAACATAAAACTCAGCAAATGCTGGCGAGCATACTGCAACAGTCAAAAAGTATAATATTAAGAACACACCATGAATAAATCTAGGAAATTATCATAAACTACTACAAAGGAGAGAGAGATACTGAATGGTGATAACCATACTGCCTGCATGTGTCAATGACATGGGGAGAAGAAAAATAAAAAAAGATATTGGAAAAAAATTAAAAAAAATTATAGATACCATGCTAAAATAAATAACATGAAAATTTCACTTACCACTCCTGATCTTTTATCACTTTTGCAATCATACCTTTAAACTTCAAAAAGTGTCAATTTAAGATTATCATCTTTCAAAAGTTTGCAATATCAACCCCTCCATGCAAATTCAACGTTAAATTTAACAGTTGATGGGTGAAATGTCATTCATACCCTTAAGATATTCATAAAATTACAAAAAGCCCTTGATTTAATAATTACAAATAAAAAAAATAAAAAATAAAATCTCAGACCCACCGTGTGTCACAAACAGGTGACCCACGGTGCATAACGTTATGTGACTACCGGGGGTCACAAAGGTGACCCACCTTGGGTCACAAAGCTTTGAGACCACCGGGGGTCACAACTTGTGACCCACCATTTTGGGTCACTTTTGTGTCCACAGGGGGTAACAAAGGTTTCCCACGGTGGATCACACCCATCGTGGGTCACAAACTATCATGACCACGGTTCTAGGTCACTTACCGTGTGTCACAACTTGTGAGCCATTACTCTTTTTTTCTCTTTTTCTTTTTTTTTTTAAAAGGATGGGGTATTTAGGCCATTTCATTCGTCAACCGTTAGATTTCATGCTGAATTTGGATGGAGAGGTTGACATTGTAAATTTTTTAAAAGATGATAACCCTCAATTGACACTTTTTAAAGTTTAAGGGTATGATTGCAAAAGTGATGAAAGATCAAAAGTGGTAAGTGAAGTTTTCTCATAAACAACATAAACAAACTTTGAGCCAGAACCATTTCTACACAGTTTTATATGTAAAGAAGGAATACTGATCATAGATTTCTTAGACCTATCTGTCTAAATGCATGTACATGTATATCTATGGAATAAGAACTAGAAATTCGCTCAACTAATTCAAAAAGCCACTTCCAATCCAGATCCGGGAGAAAAAAGTACTTGCATCGCTCAACTAGTTCATTATGTAAGGATGAAGCTTACATCTTGTAAATAATTAACACATTCAACATATCGGATGCTGTCCAGATTACTGCGAGGTCCATCTTCAAAGTCTGACCTATGGGAGGAATTATCGTTTGCAAATTCTTGAGACCGCCTGGATCTCTCTGAACGAGGAAAGGTGGATGGCATGTAAAGAACATTGAGATATGAATCGGCAGAAAGAGAATCATCCAATATTGTCGGTGCACTTTTGGCCAAATGCTCATACCTGCAGTATAAGTAACACAAATCAGATTGTAAGAACAACTAGTATCTTTAAAGGTGTACCTTTTATTGGTGAGAGAAAATTAGTTATGACTAGCATAAATCTACTTCTACTTGTTCACAACTAAAAGGTGATATTCATTGCACAATATACTACAGAAATTATATAAAACTAGAAAGCCATTTAGAAACACAACCAAAAGGATTCAACAGGCCTAACCTGGACAAGACAATGGAGCAGCAAAATATCATGCTGCATTCCAGCAAAGGGTGATTCTAACAGAGTGATGTTGCAAAGACAAAAAGTTAAATTTGATGCAGCTGATTAGAGATATCACTTCAGACTAAACGTTCTATTCATCACATGTTGACACATGTAAACCCAAGTTTTTATTGTTTGCAAACCATAAGTGAATCAAATACAAAGTTTACTCCTCATCCAATATTGGTTTGTGATCTTTAATNTGACCCACGGTGCATAACGTTATGTGACCACCGGGGGTCACAAAGCTTTGTGACCACCGGGGGTCACAACTTGTGACCCACCATTTTGGGTTACTTTTGTGTCCACAGGGGGTAACAAAGGTTTCCCACGGTGGGTCACACCCGTCGTGGGTCACAAACTATCATGACCACAGTTCTAGGTCACTTACCGTGTGTCACAACTTGTGAGCCATTACTCTTTTTTTAAAAGGATGGGGTATTTAGGCCATTTCATTCGTCAACCGTTAGATTTCATGCTGAATTTGGATGGAGAGGTTGACATTGTAAATTTTTTGAAAGATGATAACCCTAAATTGACACTTTTTAAAGTTTAAGGGTATGATTGCAAAAGTGATGAAAGATCAGGAGTGGTAAGTGAAGTTTTCTCATAAACAAACTTTGAGCCAGAACCATTTCTACACAGTTTTATATGTAAAGAAGGAATACTGATCATAGATTTCTTAGACCTATCTGTCTAAATGTATGTACATGTATGTCTATGGAATAAGAACTAGAAATTCGCTCAACTAATTCAAAAAGCCACTTCCAATCCAGATCCGGGAGAAAAAAATACTTGCATCGCTCAACTAGTTCATTATGTAAGGATGAAGCTTACGTCTTGTAAATAATTAACACATTCAACATATCGGATGCTGTCCAGATTACTGCGAGGTCCATCTTCAAAGTCTGACCTATGGGAGGAATTATCGTTTGCAAATTCTTGAGACCGCCTGGATCTCTCTGAACGAGGAAAGGTGGATGGCATGTAAAGAACATTGAGATATGAATCGGCAGAAAGAGAATCATCCAATATTGTTGGTGCACTTTTGGCCAAATGCTCATACCTGCAGTATAAGTAACACCAATCAGATTGTAAGAACAACTAGTATCTTTAAAGGTGTACCTTTTATTGGTGAGAGAAAATTAGTTATGACTAGCATAAATCTACTTCTACTTGTTCACAACTAAAAGGTGATATTCATTGCACAATATACTACCGAAATTATATGAAACTAGAAAGCCATTTAGAAACACAACCAAAAGGATTCAACAGGCCTAACCTGGACAAGACAATGGAGCAGCAAAATATCATGCTGCATTCCAGCAAAGGGTGATTCTAACAGAGTGATGTTGCAAAGACAAAAAGTTAAATTTGATGCAGCTGATTAGAGATATCACTTCAGACTAAACGTTCTATGCATCACATGTTGACACATGTAAACCCAAGTTTTTATTGTTTGCAAACCATAAGTGAATCAAATACAAAGTTTACTCCTCATCCAATATTGGTTTGTGATCTTTAACNGGTAACTGGTAAGAGCACTAGGAGATACTGATGGGGAAAAAAATAGTCACAAAAATCACACAGTAAAATTAGGGCAAAGTAAGGAGAAAGAAGCTAAGAGAGGAGAGAGAAAGAACCAAGAAAGAGAGAAGCCAGGAAAAGAGAAAAGGAGGAGAAGAGAGAAAGAGAGAAAAAGCTGGGAAAGAGGGAGAGAGAGAGGGAGAAGAAGCAATTCTGCATTTTTTTTTATAAAAAAATTTAATCAAGTCTCCTTCTATTGGAGTACAAAAGACACTTAAATAGACTAACAACCAAACCCTCAAGCAACACCCATTTATTGACGTACCTAACGTAATCTAGGACAACACCCATTTATTAAATTGCCTAAAATACTCTAGGACAATCACCTATTATTGAATTACCAAAAACAATACCATTGACTCTTAAAAATTAAATAAAACATAAAATTAAATCCTAATAACCCCATAAATCAATATTTCATGTTTCGCCTTTTGCGTTATTCTCCTCTGGTTGGAGAAAACTCAAGCTCGTGGTTTGAAATGCGGAAAGATTGAAAACATTTTCATGCAGGACAAACAGAAATAAAAGAAATCACAGGGTGAAAGTAGTAAAGAGAGAGAAAATACACAAAAGAGGAGAAAGAAGCTAGAAAAAAGCCGGAAAAGAGAGAGAAGAGAAAAAAAACTGGGGAGGGGAAGAGAAAATCACTTTCTCATAATTTTATTCCATCATCAAAGTCTACCTCCATTGGAGTACAAAACATACTTTCAGGGCGGTGGGCTGATGCTGGCAATGGCCAGCAGGTGGCGGTGCAGTTGTCAGAGGCTGGCAGCATGCTGGTGGCAGTACGGTGGTGCATTTGGGTGGTGGCAGTGCATGCTCATGGGTTTGGGTCGTGGGGTGGCAACAGCATATTCTGTCGCTTCTGGTGGGGTAACGTGGTGCGGCAGGTATTTGTGAGTTTTTTGCTTGGATTTTTATTTGACTGGGTGTTTAGTCTAACTGGGTTTTTGGTAACATAGTGGCTGGGGTTTGGGTATTGCCGGCGGTTGGCTGGCCCTGGAGGGTGAGGTTGTGCGGTGGTGTTTTGAAAGTTGGGGTTTTTCTTTTTCTTTTTTAACAGCCCTAGTTTGAGTTGTATGGAAGTGGTTGGGTTTCAAAGTGTACTGTGGACAGCAGTAGGAACGTTTGTGATAGTGGATAGTGGCAGTAGGGGCGTGATACTTGTCATGGTGTTGGATTTGCACGGGAATCAAGGTGGTGCATCGAATGCTGCTATGGAAAAAAACCGGGTTTGCTCTAATACCAAGTTGATGCAGGACAAACAATAATAAAAGAAATCACAGGGTAAAAGTAAGAGTAAAGAGAGAGAAAATAGAGGAAAGAGAAGAGAAAAGCCAGGATAAAAGCCGCGAAAGAAAGAAGAAACTGGGGAGGGCAACAGAAAATCACTTTCTCATAATTATATTCTATTATCCAAGTTTGCATCCATTGGAGTACAAAACATCCTTAAATAGACTTCGACTAAACCTTAGGCCAACGCCCATTTATTAACTTACCTAACATAATCTAGGGCAACAACAATGCCTATCTATTGAATTACAAAAATAACTAACTCATAAAATTAAATAAAAAACTAATAATTCAACTAAAACTTAAATAAAATTAAAGGACCCGATAAGTTCTCCACTTTTGCCCGCTTTGAGGTGGGGGTTGGGTCTAAAGTTAGTTTGTGGCATGATATTTGGTGTGGGGATAGGCCAGTGAAGATCTCTTATCCGGTTCTATTTTGTATTGCTCAACAAAACGATATGTGGCTGGTGGATCACATGCAGAATCAAGATAGGAGAACTCAGTGGGATGTTATTTTTACGAGGTCAACTCAGGACTGAGAGGTGGAGATGGTCCTATCCTTTTTTGAGCGGCTGTATTCTATCCAATTCAGACAGGGAGAGGATGATAGGATGACTTGGAGCCTTTCCAAAAGAGGTCTATTTGACGTAAAGTCATTCTACATAAGGCTTATTAGCCAGGATTGCCTTCCTTTTCCATGGAAGAGTATTTGGCGAGTCAAGGCTCCCGCACGGGTGGCATTCTTTGTGTGGGCAGCAGCGCTTGGAAAAATTTTGACGATGGACAATTTGCGTAAGCGGCATATCATGGTGGACTGGTGCTGTTTGTGTAAAAAGAGTGGGGAATCCATTGACCACTTATTGGTTCATTGTGAAGTCGCGCATGAACTTTGGAGTTCTATTTTTAATTTGTTTGGAGTCGTATGGGTTATGCCATGACGGGTGATCTACTTGTTGAATAGCTAGGGGGTCAAGTTGGGTGTGGTCCAGTTATGGAAGCTTGGTAATTGGCTCAAATGTATTTATGGAGGTGATTGTGGTGGAAGAGAAATGCTCGAAACTTTTAAGATGTTGAGACATCGGGAATTAAGTTGCGGAAGTTTGTGCTTTACACGTTATATACTTGAATATCTGCACATCATAGTTTACTTGTTGCTAATTTTGCAGATTTTTTTACTTTCTGTCGTTCTTTTTCTTTAAATTAGGGGTGCTCTTGTATATTCCCTGTGTACTAGGGTTGCGCCCCTCTGCGCTTTTTATCATACGATACTATTACTTATCAAAAAAAAAAAAAAAAATTAAAGACCCAATAAAGTCTTGCCACTGCATTCATCATCACATTTGCTCAGAAAATGTGTGGGTCCAAGCCCAACCTTTGAAAAAGGGTCCACCTAGTTTAGGCATCAGAATCCAAAACACATTTTTAAATTTTTTTTATAGCTTTGACCCGCTGACCAAAGCTTCAAACGCACTTCCGTTTATATTTTGCACACAACAACAATGGGAGCGAGAACTGTGGTGGTTGTCATGGCACTAGATCCAATGGTGTATGACAAACATGGATCATACTATTGTTAGGGGAAACAATCGGGTTTTGGGTCTATATCAATTTGATGGGGGACAAAATGGTTACAAAAATCAATGAACAAATTAGGGCAATGTAAGGAGAAAGAAGCTAAGAGAGGAGAGAGAAAGAGAGAGCTGGAAAAGAGAAAAGGGGGAGAAGAGAGAAAGCAAGAAGAAGCTGGGGAAGGGGGGGAGAGAAAGAGAGGGAGAAGAATTAATTCTAGATTTTTTGATTCAATCAAGTTTCCCCCATTAGAGTACAAAAGAAACTTAAAGAGACTAACAACTAAACCCTAGCACAAAGCCCATTTATTGAATTACCAAAAACAAGACCATTGACTCTTAAAAATTAAATCAAACATTAAATTAAATCCTAATAACCCCATAAATCAATATTTCGCGTTTCGCCATTCGCATGAGATACCTAACTTGACATTTAACAATTAAAATGCTACTTCATCATCAAAAAAGGGCCCCATCGCAAAAAAACGTTACATGTAATCCACCCTTTCCAGTTTGAATTAAGACTTCGTAAGTTAGTTGAGTGTAGATTATCAAGTTTATACAGCAAAGGCGAAGTACCATACAAAATCAAGCTGTCTTCCAATTTTCTCATCCAAAAAGACCAAATAAATAAACTTTTAGAGGTGATTATAGTCTAATGTCTGTGTAAATGATAATTGGTAGCTAATGGCAGCAGTTCTAGTAGTTCTAGTTGTGCAGTTATGCTAATTTTAAACGAATTATGCATTCTTCTTTACAGTCTTCAATATAGTATTATAACATCCCAAATACAGAAGTTTCAGCACATATCAAGACAACATTGTCACTAGCAGGGACTGTAGATCTCGTATAAATTAAAGCCTAGCCCGGCATGGATCTTGGTACAAAGTTGGTTCAGTTACTAGTTCAATGGCAACCACACAAGAATTTTAAGGCAATAATAAATATAGGTATTGTGACATATGAACTGCTGATATCTTACATGGAACGAACTGCTGAAACATCAACTGGTGGACCTCCCTCGATTGTATTAATTATCTCTAAAATAACAGGTGCAGGATCACCCTTATACAATTGAAGAGCTTGCCTGAAATGAAAAAAAAAAAAAATTGAATAGGAAATAAAGAATAAGACCATCTGTATCTCCACTTGAGAGGATTGAGAGATAGTGAGAACATAAATTGTCTGAAACATTTTTAAGCAACATAAATTCAACATACTTAAACTTCACCCGAGCTTGTGCATAGCGCTCCATCCGAATCAAAGCATGTCCCCATGCATTCCACACAGGAACAACATCAATCTGAGAGAAGCCCCAAAAATTCATTAGCTCAATACCACTACAAACCAACAGCGTGTACTAGAACAATGATCAGGCACAATGTTTACCTTACACTTTTTGCAAGTATATACAGCCATGCTGTATCGTTCATCTACATTCAACCTGTCACGGAGACGCGCAGATGACTCCTTATCAGCAATATCATCAAGAGAAGCAGCAATTCCTGATCCTAAGAGGCTTTGAAGCAGCTCAGCACGTCCTAGCCAGATATCTGCCTGTGCGAGAAGTTCAGATAACTCATCCGTGGACTGACTACCCACACTGGAGCTACCAGCATCAGATGATGCATCATCTGCATCCCTACTTCTTTCAGAATTACTTGCCATATCACCAATCCCTGTAAGCTTTCTCAGCATGGATCTACAATATAGTAGTCCCTGACATGCAGCATGGAAAATATCACTCAGCATTACAAACTAAACCACATGCAAAGGAAATCGGATAATAATTCCACATTCATCTGTATGCAACGAAAGCAAAAGTGCATGCCACTGCCTATTTTGCCCTTGGATTTTAATAACTAACATCTGATACACAAAGATAGTTGAAAACCATTGCTTCACGTTACATGGACTCCAGGGGTCGGGCAAAGGTAATACCTGTACAATTGTCTCCATGGCATGGTATGCTCGACCAATTGTTTCCATGGATGCATTCTCAGGCAACTGTTGGGAGCTCAACACATTTTTCATCTGATTAATACACAAATCCAGGGCACTTTTGGCAGACACTAACTCATCAGAGCACAGAGAAAGCAGTGCCTATAAACAGAACACACAAACATTCAGAAGACTCACAGCAGCATGCATAAAAAAACATTTATGCACAAATCACCAAAGAAATAGAAGTTATACCAAATTCACACAGTATACAACCAGAACTGCATAAACTACAAAGCAAAGAGAAGCCACTTACTACAACATCTTTGTCTTCTGATGCTTCAGCAGGAGAAAAAGTTCAAAATATCACAATTTTCAACAGACATAAACCACAACTTCTCATAAATCTCTTACAGGGTATTTAGACATATTCAAGATTTGGTAAGAAAAAAATTGTAATATATACCAGAGTAATAGTTTAAGTGAAAATATGCATGATTAACCCACAACTGCACTTATACAACCTCATATACAAAGAGTAAAAACACCATCCTTGTTTGCTAGAATGTGTTAAACCAATAACATAAACGAAATATATTTAATAATACACCCAAACACTCTAAATATGGTGCCTGACCCATCCCACCATGAGGCCCAAAGATGAACTCCTAGATTGGATCAGTGACATGCTCCTATTTGAGCTTGAGCCAAACAATCTCCCACTAGCACGAGTTATATGCACCTAATCACTCTCACACTCTCACTTCTTTTGACTAAAGCTCATCCTAGTCTAGATTTATAGTAATAGGCTATCCATATAAAGAAAGCACCAGTACTCAATTGATAATTCATATAATAATACTACACATTGCTAAACTTCCAACATGAACCAAACATGTTTCACCTGTTTCACTAGTATACCTTAAAGAGAGTAATGTCAGGGGCACTTTCATATCTGTGAGATGCACGAACAACTTCATCCTTAACTGCATCACCTGTCAGCATCCATTCCTCAGCAATTGAAACAGAAGGAAGCCGTTCTTGCCCATCTGCGGGATATGACGAAACACGATCCTCTTGAATTCCGGTCATAGCCTCCCATGCAACTCTTTCAGATGAAGTCAAACCAGAATTCTTTCTTTTCCGATAAACATCTTTAGGAGCAGCCTTGTCTCCAGTATTTCGTGGAGCCCAAGAAAAAGCTCTCCGAGCCTCCTTTTGCAAGTTACTTAGACTGCTGCTAAAAGATGACCTTGCAGGAACACCTGCTCTTGTTTTCTGCCTAGCCCTTGTTCCAGAAACAGATATCCGATGTTCTCTGGGGGGAGAGATAATACTGACAGTAATAGCTTTTACAGCATATGCAATAATTATGTTGTTGTCTCTCAATGAAGGAAATTCTTTAAGGATCTGTTGACAAATATAATCCAAATATAATGTTCGTTGCATAAATAGCAGAGGAAAAGAATTTTTTTTTTTAATTTACAAAGACATGATCAACACGTATTCCAAACTGTATGATTAATTATAATTAATTTCAAAGCAAAATGCATGTTAATTAACGCATCTAATTAGTTCTCAGGCAGATTGATCACATTATCAATGATGCCCTTCGCCTCTTGGACCAGATCCCCCTTTGCTCCATTCACAAAGTCCATCGCAATGCCCACTGGTTTAAGCATAATTTAATCAAATGGGCTGCCTCCACTATGATTAGTGGAAACATTCCCATCTTTTTTCTTCCTCCTATTGTTGTGGTCCCCTTAAGTGACCTCGCCCATGTAATCTCCTCCCCCCCCCACCCGGGCGGTTGTTTGTTTCTTTTCGTTTCTTTTCCCATCTCTTTGTTTCCCTTGCATTATTTCATTTGTACTCCTTTTTGCTTCGATGTATTTACTCAGGAAAAAAAAAAAGAAGTAAGAATTACATTACCATAGCAGCAGATTGTAGTTGTTTCCTCATCAAAAGCACCTCCAGGATCAAATGAGGGTGTTCATGCAACGAAGAACATCTTTGCTGCCATGGCAAAGGCAAGGCAGCCAGAACACGAAGACCTAAGGCCCATGAGTTAAGCCGCGAAACCTCAACATCTGAAAGATTTCCTTCTCTACGCTTCAGAAAGAAGTGAACCTTTGAAAAGGCACAAAAGAAAGTCATAATGAAGAAACATGAAATTTCAATACCCAAATAACACATTGAATGTGATCGAATCACATCTCCAAGAAAGAGGACAAGTAATTACAAGAAGTTGCTTTGACCGTAAATTGGGTAACAACTGCATTGCACCCATGGCAACTGGTAGAGCATCATCGGAGTCACGTAGTGAAGAAAGAAACCGGGAAGCTTCTGCTGGACCCCCACCATTGAGAGGATCCGCAGTGAGAAGCTTCACAAGTTGCCGGCCCTGCAGTTCTCTCCGCAAATCTATAGATAATCCTGCACTTTCAGCCACTTCTAAAGCAGCAGAAACAGCTCCTTTTCCAGCTAATCTAAGCGCCAAACCCTCAGGATCTTCCTTACAATCTGCTTCAACCTGGCATTTAATGAACATTATTGTTAAATAATTCCAAGCAGGACTTAGACCACTTTTTTTATTCCATCTTTCTCATCTTAATTTAGATCAAGAGAGAATTACAACCTCTTGCCAGCTACTATAATGGTCATCTGCACTTAGTATGTGGCTGTACCTCTGCAAAGCTTGTTTCATTTGGAAGACCTAAGCAACTCAAAAAACTATATCACCAATGAAAAGTAATGGGCTAAAGCAGAAATATTAATGCTAAATGAATCATATCAAGCTTCAAGCAAATACAAATAAAAAAAAAATACAATGAAGCAAATAACAAATAAAACCAGCACCTCATTCCTAAGCAGATCACTTTGTGGCAGGTGGCAACTGCACATGGTCAAAACATCCAAAGCAGCATCAAGTTCCCATCTGTGCATATACCTGGAGTAAAATGTGTCTAAAAGATTATGGCCTACAGGTATAAGCATACCAAATACTCCGCATAAATCATTTACACATATACAGCCCCATTAGAGGTGCAGAACAGAAGATATTATAAGATTGAGATATTGTGAGAAGGGTTTTCCTATTGTAAATTCTGATGGTAATATATAGCAAAAAACAAACAGAAGGGGAGAAAAAGGTGTGCATATATATATATAAATATATATACATCTGTGCGTCAGTGTGCATATCAAAAACCAGGAGTAATACTTTCAAATTTCATTTTTTTTTTATAAGTAAGACAATTTTATTAGAAAATGCGTGAAGCGCCCCTAAATACACAGGGAGTATACATAAGAAACACCAACAAAAGGAAAAAAGAAACAGAGACCGCAAAAACCCAAGACAAAACCCACAACGAAACCCCTGCCAACCCTTGAAACCCACCACAATCACAAGAAAACACCCCCATAAGACTACCCGAAACCTCAGAAGACCGACATAACCCTCTTCCCTTTGCCACGACTAGAGCCTTCCAATTTAATGGAACACTTTATTTTTGAGTTCACTTCTGCATTTTGTGCCACATTTGGAAGAAGTATCCGAGATCTCCTGACAATGTTCCTTGTCAAGGCTTGTCAATAGATCCCGTAGCTTTTTCTCATCCCCTCCACAAGAAATCCCCAATATAGGGCCCATCTCCATCGCACATTGTACAATCTCTGAATCCTTAGCGTGCTGATCCTCAAGCTCCCCCTCTAGCTGACCCCCAAGCAGATCAAGACCCACCAAGTCTGTCGGAAGAGACTCAACCGAGCCCAGAGGCTGGACCGGCTTAGGCGAACAACCAGAGGACCTCGGCTTGAGGTATCTCCTCCAAAGAAGACGAGCTTGACTTGCCAGGACGAGAAGCCCCTCCAACGAGGACTTTGCTACGATAACAGCTGGTGGAGAAGAAGAAGACCCATCACACCCGATCACTGATAGAGACTCGGCAATCAAACAGTCATCCAACTCCGATAACCTATTGGCCTTTGATTTACGGTTGTAGAACTTCAAAGGCTTAGGAGCAAAACACTGCCTTGGCGAAATCTGTGCAACCTCCAGCGAAAACTTGGCTACGTCCGACAAGTCTACCGTACGCAAAATGGAGCCACCGGCATCGCCAAGGTACGCCGAACCAATCCCAACCTGATGGACATCAGCAGACGTGGACGTCGGAAGTAGAACCACCTCCGGCGAAGCCACCGGGGGCAAGACCACCTCCGAAGAAGCAGAAACATGATTAGGAAAGCTCGGGGCACCGCAACCCTCAACCAGCCTCGAAGACGACCCAAGCTTGGAAGAATGGATCTTGGGCTTGCGAACACACCCATCTGGAACAAAACCCAAACTTTGCTTGGGCTTGGGCTTGCGCACCAATTTGAAAGTCTTAAGCTTCACCCACTTCTTAGGCTTAGACTTGGGCTTAGGCCTCAGAAAAGAGCCCAGCCCAAGCAAATCCAACCCAACACACACAGTACGTAAGGCCCGCTCCACCTCCCCTTTAAGTTGTTGAAGCTTAGACTTCCACGCCCAAAACAAACCCTGCACAGCCTCCGATGCCTCGAAAACCTTTGAAGTCTTGACAGCCTGAGCACCTCGTGCCTTACCTTCTGCCACACAAAAAGGAAGGGAAGATCCTTGATCCGCGAAACCTGCATCTGACGCAATCAAAGCCTTACCTGAATCTAAAACTTGATTCTCCTTCCCTTTACCCATCGGTACAAAGGTTTTCCCCGCTGCCCGCACCACCTCTG
>FXXK01001871.1:66438-120444 GCA_900184695.1 Betula pendula
GATAAGTAAGTAGAAATTTTATAAAAAGCGCAAAGCGCAGCCCTGGTACACAGGAAGTATACAAGAGTCAAGACTCATTACAAGAAGAGAAAAGAACAAGGAAGTCAGTAAAGCTTATCGCTAAAGGAGCTAGATAAGCAACTGTCCAAGAGAAAAGGATGAAAAAGAAAAAAGACTTGAGTTCCTCGAGCGTTCTTTCTTGATCCTCAAACGTTCTATCGTTCCGCTCCCTCCACAGGCACCACATGAGGTAAGAAGGCACCATCTTCCAAACAATAGCATTACGAGAGCGCCCGCCCGTCCACCAACAAGCGAATAAGTCGACCACTCGAAGAGGCATAACCCAAGACAACCCAAATCGACTGAAGATGGCAGTCCATAAGGCTTGGGCAATATCGCAATGAATAAGCAGATGGTCCACAGACTCCCCATCCTTTTGCACAAGCAGCATCTATTTACTACAATGACTTGTCGCTTTCTGAGATTGTCCAAAGTAAGAATTTTCCCTTGAGCTGCCGACCACCCAAAAAAAGCCACCTTCAAAGGAACTTTGGTCCGCCAAATACTCTTCCAAGGGAAAGAGACAACATCCTTGCAAACAAGGGCTTTGTAGAAAGAGCGAACATCAAACTTTCCTTTGCGAGAAGGAGCCTACCAAAGCTTGTCTTCTCCTACCCTACTCCTACTTGAGGAGTACAATAAGGAGTAGAAAGAAGCAAAGACAACTACCTCCCAATCATGCGCCGCTCGCAGAAAGCTGACATCCCACTGAAGGGAGCCACCGGAAAAGTCCATGTGATCAGCAACACAAGCATCCCTATCTCCGGATAAGCCATAAAGAACGAGGAAAGCTTCCTTGAGGGCCAACTCGCCACACCACACATCATCCCAGAATCTGATCTTGGACCCGTTTCCCAGCTTGAATCTGGTGAAGCTAACAAAAGAACTCCAGCCCTTCCTGATATTCTTCCAAAGCCCCACTCCATGTGTGCCTTACCTTCTGCCACACAAAAAGGAAGGGAAAATCCTTGATCCGCGAAACCTACATCTGACGCAATCAGAGCCTTACCTAAATCTAAAACTTGATTCTCCTTCCCTTTACCCATCGGTACAAAGGTTTTCCCCGCTGCCCGCACCACCTCTGACGAACGATGGGTGAAGACCGCCCTCGATGGGCATCAAACCATTTCTACCCAAGGGCGATGACCCTTCCGGCTTCTTACCTGGCATAGCAAGAAGATGGGGTTGCGAACAGCCACCATCGCTCTTACCGGAAACTGAATCAATAGCAGTCATCGCCTTTCCCAATTCCTTGGCAAAGATTTTCCACCCCCTCCTATCATGACCCTCCGGCACAAAGATGACTCCTTTACGACCACCCACGGCGTACTCCGTCAGCTCCAAGCAGCAACCAACTCGATTGACTCCTCTCTGAGCAAAGAAAGCCCTGTTCCCATCCCTAGAAGAGTCGGTGAAAGCTCGATCCTCAACCATAAACACCAACTTCTCCACCACTTTCTTTAACCACAAAACGCTTTGTTTCCCCACCATCATAACCCTAGAAATCCCATTCCTTTTCTCAACCATCCTCAAAATGGATCCCCCTACTGGAACCGAGAACTCAAACACTTTAGATTCAACAAAAAACCAACTAACAAAATCCATCTCACCCACCCCTCCAAGAGCCAAGATCGAAAAGGCACGAACAACAAGGAACCACACTAGACAACGCCGAGAACTACATCTAGACCCAGAAGCTTTCTCCAAAAAAATAAACTGCTAAAGGAAAAAGTAAGATGAACGGGAGGGAGAGAAAGAGTAGGTGTTTGATGGAGTAACGAGGCTAAAGACTAGCGGGACGCGCCTACACACACCTACACGTGCCACCGCTAGCAGAGGAGGCTAAAGACTAAAGACTAACTCTACTTTAACAGTAGAGTTAAAAATTTTCTTACTGTATTGAGTTACTGGAAACTTTTCTTTCAAATTTCTTTTCTTAAGGGGATCGGATCACATTTTCAGCCCTATCATAAAACATCAAGGGATGTGGAGTATATGTTATCCATCCCAAAAAGGTTATAACTTTCAGGAAGTGGGTTCTTTTTTATTTAATGGAACCCCTTCAAGCTTCTTTAGCAGTGATCGGGGACTAAGACAAGGGGATCCCTTATCCCCTTTGCTTTTTGTGATTGTTATAGAGGCTCTGACCAAGATGATGGCTGTCACAGAATCCAGGGGTCTAGTGGATAGTTTTTCTATGGCTCGAGGAATAACGCAGGTATGGTTGTGTCACATTTATTATTCGCCGATGATACTTTAATCTTTTGTGGCGCCAATGAGGCTCACATTCGTAATCTGTAATGCCTGTTTCTATGTTTTGAATCGGCATCGGGGTTAAAAATCAATTTGTCCAAATCAGAGATTATACCTATTGATGAGGTGGATGATATAGACAAAGGCTAGCCTCTTCAGGTGTAGGGTGGTGATAAGTGCTAAATGTTACACATTCAAGCCCCTTAATTCACATTTGTTAATCTCTTAGTTTCATTATAATATGATGTTTTATGTTGTTTTTATGTTTTCTTGTATTTTTTTAAGTTTTGGAAGAAAAGCAATCAAATCCGTCAAATTCCGAGCTTAGGAGAGTTTTGGTGAAATGCTAAAGCCAAGGGGATCGAGCACCCTTGCACTCGAGCGCTAAATACTTGCGCTCAAGCTGCCTTGCGATCGTGCGCCCATCCCTAGTGCTTAAGCGCCCTCGCGCGCTGGAAAAAACTGAAGTTGCAAACCTATTTTGGAAAGATGCAAATCCGACTCCAACTCGATCTTTTTTTTTTTTTTTGATAAGTAATGTATAATGTATATAAAATCAAAGCGCAGAGGGGCGCAACCCTAGTACATGGGAAGTATACATGACTCCAACTCGATCTTAGACTTCCTAAGCTGCACGAACTCAACTAGGATTGCTCCTAAACTCTATAAATAGATCCCTAAGTCGTCCAAATCAAAGACACAAGCTGGGGGAGAATAATTAAAGGCTTCAAAGAAAGGTTTTTCTTAGTTTTTCTTTAGTTTTTGTTTTTCTTTGTTATTTTCTTATGAGAATGATTTTCATCTAAATTATGTGTATCTAATACTTTAGTTAGGGCCCGATTGAATCCCTAATCATGTCTCTTTAAGGTTTCAATTTTTCTTGCTACAATTCATGTTTTAATGCTTAATTGATTTATCTATGATTTTTGTTCGTTCTTCATATGGGTTATGTACGGGTTTAATCATCTTATGCATATAACATGTGTAGATAGTTATCTAGGTCAAGTTGGATGACCAAGTCCTAAGCATAGTAGAGTGACAAAAGAACCAATTGCAGATTCTTAGGGTAATCAACATGAAAGACCAAAATGTACACCATGTTTTAGATTTTAGTGTGTTTGTCGATCTCCATAGATTTATGTTTTTTTTTAAGAACTTAGTATACACACATGCTAAATCTTTCAAAAAAGAGAAGAGTTAGAGTATACATTCATGCCTAATCTCATTGCTTAGGAAGATCAATAGCTTTGAGAGTATATACCCATGCCCTTAGGCTAGCAAACATTGAATATCTTGATATAATTGTAGCATTGTGCATATTGTTTACCTTAATTGAGTATGATTAGCGGTGGATATCGAAGCCCTACCTTACCTTCTTATTATTTCAATTCAATATTTTATCTTGTTTCATTCACAATATATTTTTAGGAAATTCTCTTTAAGCATAATTTACACCAATCCTCGTGGGAATAATCTTGTATTTCTCATCTATAATATCGTTTTAATCTTGTGCACTTGCGAGTAAAAGGTGCATTTATTCGCCTATTTATTTAGGTAGATATTTGTACAACAAGTGGCTCGACTGCCAATGAAGTACTTGGACCTTTCATTGGGGGCACCATATAAGTCTACTGCTATATGGACTGGTACTTTCGAGAATATGGAAAGGAGATTGGGCAGGTGGAAGAGGCTTTATTTGTCAAAGAGCGGGAGGCTGATGTTGATAAAAAGCACTTTGTCAAATTTACCCACTTATTTATTATCATTTTTTCCTATTCCAGTGGGTGTGGCGAACAAGATAGAGAAACTCAAACGAGACTTTATGGGGTGGTCTCACTGAGGAGTTTAAGTTCCATTTGGTTAAGTGGTCCCAAATTTGTTCTCCTTTGCAGTTTGGTGGATTGGGTATCCGTAATCTGTGTAAGTTTAATCAAGCACTTTTTGGTAAATGGTTGTGGAGGTTTGCTACGTAAAAGGAAGCGTTCTAGCGGTTGGTAGTGAAAGCAAAATATGGTTGTTTGAATGGAGGTTGGCGTTCTAAGGAAGTGGAGGGGCCTTTCGATGTTGGAGTGTGGAAAAATATTAGGCGGGGGTGGGGTGTGTTTTCGAGTTATCTTTCTTTTGATGTCGGAGATGGTTCCCTTATTAGCTTCTGGCATGATGTTTGGTGTGGTACTCAATCTCTGAAGAATGCCTTTCGGGAGTTATTTCGCATTGCTCGGTGTAAGGAGGCGAGGGTGTTGAATAATATGCAGATTTCCAATGGGGTTATGCATTGGAATGTGCCTTTTTCACGAGCTGTACAAGATTGGGAGGTAGAGGTGGTGCTTTCCTTTTCTGGTTTTTGTATTCTTTTAGACGGCGACAAGGAGGGGAGGATTGTATTCGGTGGATTCCTTCAAAAAGGAAGAAGTTCGAGGTGCGTTCATTTTTCCATAAGCTGTCTACTTTGAGGGTCTCTTCCTTTCCTTGGAGGAGTATCTGGAAAGTTAAAGTTCCTCTGCGAGTGAGTTTCTTTGTGTGGACGGCAGCTCTTAGTAAGATCTTAACCGTGGATAATCTGCGTAAGAGAGGAGTCTTAGTGGTAGGATGGTGTTGCACGTGTAAGAGGAGTGGCGAATCTATAGATCATCTTCTTTTGCATTGTGATGTAGCACGAGATTTATGTAGAGCCATCTTCTCTCTTTTCGGCGTTACTAGGGTAATGCATGAGACGGTGCTAGTAGGGTTTTTCCTTGTATACTTCTTTTCTACTAAGGTTACACCCCCTGCGCTTTTATAAAATATGATATAAATTATTTATCAAAAAAATATATATATCGGGTACACATTACCACAACCCCCCACCCCCCCCAATATGTATACCCAAAACGTAATGGAAATGGAAGAAACAAACACCAAACCGAACCTGAAACAAGTGGGTTTCCCAACCCAAGGTTCCATCACTAGACCTTTAAAACAAACCAAGTTCTGATGTAATGTTAGAAACCATCAACCCTAAAAGCTGAAGTAGTCAGGTGTAACAATTTTAAAATCTTAGATATAAAATAACATGGGCTAAGAAGGAGAAGAAAAGAACTGCTTCACATTTGAAAAACAGAATCGAAAAGACAAGCTGATCACAAACAATTATATGTGTATCTCAAATATCAGCAAGCATTCATCACAATAATGGAAAAGACCCATACATACTTGAGGACAAGCCTAGCAGCCAGTTGTTTGTCCTTCAACCGCAGGCAATACTGCCAACTATTGCTCCAGACGTTATGGCTGCCATACCCTTGAGGTTGTCCAGAGATTGAATGGCTCTCTTCCCCACGTTCAATGAGTATCTGAAGTAAACGGTCTGACGCTCCATTACTTAGAAAGCGATCCGAAAGTGCAAGAGCATCCATTAGTTTTCCTTCATCGATCAACCTATTAAAGAGAAAGAATGGTGAGGAAATATTAGTAGGATATGCCACTAATTTTGTTTATTTTGTCATGTCTGACACATATCACATGCAAATTAAAAAAAATGAAACCACATGTTTTCTGACCAATATGCCATTAAGAATCTGGAAACTTCTACATAAAAAAATTCTAGAGGCTTAAACAGCAATTCATATTAGGATGCAGCACACTTGAAAAATCATATACAACAACGGAACAAAGATGACCAAAGAAGATAATTGAAAAGACCAAAAAAGTGATATATATAGTTAAGGGATGCTGAAACAAGAGATAATAAGCAGTGATACCGTTCAACGGCTTTCACATAGGGTTCTTCATTCTCCCAATTGAAAGAAAGAAAAACCGTAGTATCAAGATCAGCAACCTCAGATTTTGATGAATCATGCCAAGACTCAGGAGCTGCAGCAACCCGCAAACCAATGGAGTTTTGCAAAGCTGTTGAAATATTACCACTGGAAACAATGTCATCAACTTCTGACTCCATGTCATTGTCATGCTCGCGAAGTCTCTTAACAGCAGATCTTGCTTCGGGTTTAAGCTTGGCATCATCAGCTGTTTGCTTGGTTGCTACAGCAAATTCTGAGACTCGATGAAGGTTAGTTTGCATTTGTATCCATCGATTTAAAGTTGGGAACCTGGACATCAAAATACAAGGTTAAACTACACAACCATAATGAAAATCAGACAGTTGAAAATTACTCCCCAAGTGTGCATCTTACCTCTCAGATTGATCAAGTGCAAATTCATAAAATAACCTGTCAGCATCGGGTGCCTGAAGTAGTCCATTATTGAAAGAAGATTCACTGTCAGAGTACAATATACTGCTCCCAAAAACACATGCTAGGACAGCCCTCACTGGAGACATTTTAACCAAATGTTTTACTATATCTAATTGGAGAGGGTAAAGCGGGATTCCAGGTGTTGCCGAGGAACGGGTGTAACAATTAGGTTTAGCTTCTTTAGATGAGGGGGAGAGCGCTCTATTTTCAGAGCCACTCTTATGGCAGGTAGGAATGACAGGAATGCAGGCCCATCCATGACCAGACCGTGGAGGATAAACTGGAGGTACACATGCAGAAATCACTTCATGCACAAAATCAGCACCCATAATTTCAGCAACCTTTACAGCTGCATCAGTGCTGCCTCGATCAAAGACCAGACGAGTTAAAAGCTGCAAGATACAATAACAAGACATTAACATATTTATGATCCTGGGGAAATGTACATATGCTTCCTCTTTAAAGCATTAACTTGTAATTGAGGCTCACTGAAAAACTTATGTTGTACTTTAGAACCTTACTTCCTACATGTCCTCGCTAAAGTTTAAGTTGGATTGGTCATTACATATATAGTTATCTATGGGCCATGTACGGGTAGGATTTCAATGGTATTAAAGCAAAATGTAAAGAACTGTTGACAGTTTCTGTACTTAAAAGATATCACTATGTTACAGTTGAATTTGAATCTAGCTAATCAAAACTTCTATGTCACTCATACATAAATAATCATTCCCCCCTTATCTCAAAAAAAAAACACATACATAATCACTTTACACATGGTTTACGATTAACAGGTTAAAATCATATTTATTGGAAATAGAGAGCTCAGCTCAACCTATCAATGCTCTTATATATACATATAGTATATTTTAGTAACATGCAGAAATTACCACAAATAATGAAAACCAAAATTTTTAAGCATGCAATAAGAGGGCATTTCCCCAAATATATCACCAGTGTCATTATTCATAGAAACCAAATTCCTTGGTTATGTTTGCCAGTGCACTGTATTCTTGTTTTTTGTATTCCATTTGAATTTCTCACTCTTCTCAAAACATTAACAAACAAACTCAAAACTCAAAATACTTCTCAAAATGCCAAACATTTCTTATAAAACTGTATCCTTACCTTATTGTAGTAATATTTTGACAAAACATGTGCTCAATTTTTCCAAGGGTAGAGCTAACTTAAAATTTAAAAAATAAAAAGGATTAGAGTGTCCACATGGTCACCTAAGTGGAGGAGGGGTGGCCATGTGGCCACACTGTTTTTTTTTTTTTTTCTTTTTAATTTTTAAATTTGTGTATAAGTAAAGAGTTCAGCTGTACATCTATTTGGGTTTTCTCAAAATAAGCAGGTGTACTCCACAAAAACATTTTCTTAAATATGGACCTCACCAGAATACATTACTAAAACCACTTCTCACCTTTATGACACATCAAAAAACTTTTTCAAACCAATAACACAAAACACTTGAAATTATTTTTGTGAAAAATTTATAATTGAATAGGCATCTATTCAACTTGTAAGATATATGTAAAGGGCAAGTCAACAGGTATGACTTAAATAATTATCACAGTGTCACTATTCCTCATCATATAAACTTTTGTGTGCAACCGTGTATCTTAGTAAGTGTCTACAAGAGTAAATTTTTGTAAAAAAACAAATCAGGACATATACTTCAATTCCAAAGTGATGCGCTATAACATGCAGGCTCATACATGCTAATGATGTATTTTTCATCTATATTATTTCTCCCCTATGTCTTGAAGAAAGTCCAAATTTATTCTACACCATGCTCCTTATCACTCTGCAAGGCTTTCAGAAGCATTTGCACTATTCGGAAAATTACCCCACAATGCAATTGGAAGCGGAACAAAAAAACGAAGATAATCTTCAATACAGGAAATAAAAGAACTTACATCCTTAGGCCATTCGAACACAAGTGAAAAAAAGTTGAAATCATGAGTTGTATCAGTCCCATCAACTATGTCGCCAATTGCAGCAATATGGAGAATAAATTGTGACAGATACGTTGTGGGCTTGGTACTTAACGGACCAAACAATCTCTTCCCAGAATCTTTGATATCATAGCCAACAGACTGTGCAACAGTTTCCCCAGCCATTGAACTTAAGGGTTTCTGTTTGACAGCTCTTAATCCAAGCCCAAGAACCCCATCCTTGTCAAAATTAGAGAGAACCTTTCTATCAGAATATGTGCCTTCCCCTTTAGGAAAATTGGGTTCTGTTTCTTCATCAGCAACAGCTCTTGCAAGATTATGAAGCTTACCTACAATTTTGCAGCATAAAGACACCTTTAGCCATAGAGTAAATAGTAAGAGTTTAGCCTATAGCTCCCCCACTCAAAAAAATGGAAGTCCGAAAAGAAATCTCAGTAGTCCATTACAGACCCTACCCCAAAAGAAAAGTCAAAAGGAAAAAGTACCACTCAAAAACTGCCGCTTGCCCCTGTGAGCATCTTCAATCATCTGATGTAGCATACCAAGAGCACGTTCTCTTTGCCCCTGTCGGTGGGACTCCTTAGATGAAGAAATGATAATTTCCCCAGACAAAAAGGCCTGAAGGAGAGGAGGGTTATCCTGAAGCAGACCATGGAGCAGGATCAATAACCAAATAAATATCTTCTTACTGACTGTTTTGTAAAAGTTTTATAAGAAAAATTTAAGATTGACAAAAATATGGAGAGAATTCTCCACACAGATTCTTGTTCCCTCAGTCAATTAACAACTGGAATTTTCGAACAAGTTCCCACTCTGCATATTCATAACCACACCAGTGGTAAATGGGCTAACAAAAACTCCCTCTCCAAAAAAAAAAAATTCATACATAAAATATTGTACCTGTTCCAAGAACTCAAGTAAACGCTTGAGGACACGCCTTGAAACAGAAATCACTCCAACTTCAAGGATTTGATCCCAGTAAGTGGATCCCATCTTTGGAGAACCTCCCGGATATATCTCAGATAACATAACTTGCGCCTAGAGATATACAAGTTAATGCATAGTGTAAAATAACACCACAGCACAACATCTAACTGGTAGGAAACTGTGGCTAAAAACTTCAAGAGACAAAATTATTGAGACAATGAAACTGAAAGAACACAAGATGTGGCAGATGCAGGTATCAAAAGTATTATATTCCCTACAAGCAAACAAAGTCATCACTGATCAATGATGACAACAAGGGCAGATCATATTCTTTCGAAAACTAAAAATTTTCTTGCATATCAACTTCCTACTTAAGAAATGAATTCCGGCATCTTGAAAATGTTTATGGGATAAGCTTTGTGAAAGGAAATTAATAACATTGGTGAGAGAATTTTTGTATTCGCTCAATATGAATCACTAAGTAGTAAGAAAACAGAACAAAAAAAAGAAAGGAACCTGAAATTTCCGCTATATCCGTCACAACATTAATTTCTCACAAAAGTTTAAAGAACTAGCATGAAACTGGCGTAACTGTCATTCCATCAAAAATTCCTCGACATTTTCTTAAAAACTCTGCTTATTTACTGGGGATCTAGAAAATCAAAATAGTACTTGAAAACCAAGACAAACATTAGAAGAAAAAGAAATTCATTCCTATGACTACAGCCACACTAAGAACTAGATATTTGTAGATAAGTGAGCCATACCTGATTCAAAAGCTGTTGGGACATCTTTGCTGATCTTGCAGAAGTAGCAGCAATGTCAATACAAAGAAGAATCTGCCAGCAAATATGCATACATCAGCCTATAATCACATAAAAATGTATTCACTTTTTACAGCAATTGAGAATGGGGGAATATAGAATTGATGTTCTGAGCACTTACTGAAGCCAAAGGACCTAACTGGGAGCGTAAAGAGGCAAAATCTAGATCTTGTACTGCAGAAGTTCCATCAGCAGCACGAGACACTACATCTTCTACCTGGAAAAGATAATGTGTAAAATATATATATATCCAGTTTGTAAGAGACGAAAAAAACATAGGCAAAAATCATAAGTTCACATATGAGAGGAAAATTAAAGGAAATTGCAACCAAGACAAGATTCATTCAGAAGTAAACAAGAGTACTCAACTCAAAAACATCAAATATCACAATATAGAAAAATCCCATACATAATATATGCTAAAATATTGTACCTATAGCATGGTTAGATAGGAAATATCAACTTCTAAGATAAGACAATCACCTCTAGACCAAGCATGAAGACTTTTTGTGTCCATGAATAAGTGTCTTTGGTAGTTTATTATGTTACTAGTGCCTTAATCTATTTTATAATTGCCTTTTGTTTAAGTTTCTTCAGTTAGGGTTTTTTTATAATTTCAGTAATTGCTGATTGTGAGCCATAGTGCAGCCACAGCTTTTATGCCATTAGTAGCAGAGTCTAATTTAGCCAATTGGCCTTTACATGTGGTCTATGGTTTCATTTACTAGTCAAATTAGGAGTTGTATTTGAGTCCTTGTCCAATTATGAAAATTAAGCTGCAAGTGTAACAAGTGTAACACCCCGGTCCCATATTGAGAAAATGAAGAATAGCTCACATAGAGTAGGTGATTTATTTAGAGAGTCATGAGTGCTAAGTCCCACATTACCTAATAACTAGGTAAAAATGGACTTTATAAGTGATTTTAGGAAAGCTCCAAAATTAACTAGTCCTTTTGGAGTGATAGCATAGATATGGCTAGCGCTTTTTTCTGAATCGTTAGAGCAAGAGTCTAACACAAACAAATTCAGAGATGATTAATGACAAAATTTTACTTGGGGAATGGATGCCTCAAGTGATTTTCTTCTTTCTCCTCCTCTTTTTTCTCCTTATGACTTTTACTGTTCTCAGCACTGTTCAATACCCGGGCCACAGCAACCAATTCTCATCTTTTTTCACTTTATTTCAACCACTTCTCTTAAGACTTTAGAAACTTTAAACCTCTTGTTCTTCTGCCATCCTTCCCATCAATTTACCATTCAAAACCCCAGTTTTAGGCTGTCCTGAATTTCAAAAACCTATTCTTTCCTACTAGCCTTCAAATCTTCGCTATGCTACAAACACTAACTACCATTTGTAATGCCTAAAGCCACAATTTTTAACACTAAAGCCCACCAAAACTCATAGGAAGGAAGAAAGGATCACTGCTTAGGTAGCCAACCAAAAGATGGAACGAGGAGTCCTTTCTTTTCTAGTGTTCGTCAACATAAAGATTTTCCTACTCTCCCTACATCAAACACTCTTAAAGCCTATCAGTCTTTGTTAGGAGCCTCAATGCCACGTTCATTGCTTTAATTCTGAAGTAGTCTGGGGCGGTCGATCTAAAGGATTTTTGGCCTATCAGTCTGGTAAGTGGAGTCTATAAGATCATTGCTAAAATCCTTGCTAATTGACTCAAAAGGGTTGTGGACAAAGACTATTTCGAAACCCCAAAATGCCTTTGTGAAAGGTAGGCAAATTCTTGACTCAATTCTTCTTGCTAATGAATGTGTGGATAGCCGTATCAATTCTGGCATTCCAGGGGTGATTTGCAAGCTGGATATTGAGAAGGCCTATGATTATGTGAACTGGAAGTTTCTTTTGTACACGCTGAGAAGGTGTGGTTTCAGGGAGAACTAGCGTTCTTGGATTTCTCATTGCATCTCTTCAGTTCGCTTCTCTGTCTTGGTGAATGGCACTCTAGCTGATTTTTTCCATAGCTCTCGAGGCTTGAGACAGGGCAACCCTCTGTCTCCTCTCATGTTTGTTATTGTTATGAAGACACTCAGTAAAATACTCACTGTCACTGTCAACAGGGGTCTTCTCTCAAGATTCTTAGTCAATTCTAGGACCTCTAAGGCGGTTAATGTCTCACATTTATTGTTCGCAGATGACACTTTGGTCTTTTGTGGGGCCAACCCTGATCACCTCTAATATCTTTGTGTGTTGCTCCTTTGCTATAAGGCTGTCTCTGGTTTAAAGGTTAATTTGGCCAAGTCAGCCTTGGTTCCTGTGGGGAATGTCGTCGATGTGGAGACTCTGGCTGACATTTTGGGATTCGGGGTTTCCTCTTTGCCCTTGAATTACCTTGGTCTTCCGCTTGGGGCCTGCTTTAAGGCCAAGCCTATTTGGAATGGGGTTGTGGAGAAGATTGAGCGTCAGTTGGCTAGTTGGAAGCGGATGTACTTGTCTAAGGGGAGCAGAATTACCCTTATAAAGAGCCCTCTCTCCAATTTACCTACTTACATGTTGTCGTTGTTCCTCATTCCTGCCAGTGTGGCCAATCGTATTAAGAAGCTTTACCTTGATTTTCTATGGGGTGGGTTAGGTGATTAATTTAAATTTCACCTGGTTAAATGGTCTAAGGTTTGCTCTCCTATTTCTGAGGGAGGGTTGGGGATTCGAAACTTGAGGACCTTCAATAGGGCCCTTTTAGGGAAGTGGTTATGGCGTTATGCGCATGAAAGAGAGGCTTGGTGGAGAATTGTTGTGGATGCTAAATTTGGTAGTGTAGGGGGTGGATGGTACTCTCTTGCCTCCACGGGGCCTCATGCTGTGGGGTTATGGAAGAATATTAGAAGGGGGAGGAGTTTGCTTTATAGTCACACCAGATTTGAGTTGGGAGATAGGTCTAAGATCAAATTTTGAGATGATGTGTGGTGCGGAGTTTCGCCTCTTAAAGTGGCCTTCCCAGCCTTATTTGATATAGCTCGTGAGAAGAATGCTTTTGTGGTTGATCACCTGGACCTTCCTAGTGGCTCCGTTCAATGGGATATTAGTTTTATTCGCGCAGCTCATGATTTGGAGTTGGTCATAGTGGCTTCCTTTTTCACTCTTTTATATTCCCTTCATGGTAGAAGGGAGGAGGANGATGATGTGTGGTGCGGAGTTTCGCCTCTTAAAGTGGCCTTCCCAGCCTTATTTGATATAGCTCGTGAGAAGAATGCTTTTGTGGTTGATCACCTGGACCTTCCTAGTGGCTCCGTTCAATGGGATATTAGTTTTATTCGCGCAGCTCATGATTTGGAGTTGGTCATAGTGGCTTCCTTTTTCACTCTTTTATATTCCCTTCATGGTAGAAGGGAGGAGGAAGACAAGCTTTGGTGGAGTCCCTCACACAAAGGAAAATTTGATGTTAAATCCTTTTATAGGGTTCTTGCGTTTAACGATGTTCGTCCATTTCCTTGGAAGAGTATTTGAAAGACCAAAGCTCCTGTGAAAGTGGCTTTTTTTGTTTGCTCGACGGCTCTTGGGAAGATCCTTACTATAGACAGCCTTAGAAAAAGACATGTCATCGTTATTAACAAATGTTGTATGTATAAAAGGCATGGAGAGTCTGTGGATCATCTTCTTCTTCATTGTGAGGCTGCTGGTGCTTTATGGAATACCATTTTTAGCCGCTTTGGGTTATCTTGGGTTATGCCTTCTCAAGTGATTGATCTAGTTGCTTGTTGGTGGACTGGTGGTCGCTCCCAGAGTGCTGTTGTGTGGAAAATAGTGCCTTCTTGCCTCATGCGGTGCCTTTGGAGAGAACAAAATGATCGTAATTTCAAGGACCGAAAAAGATCGATTGAGGAGTTCAAGTCTTTTTTTTTCCACTCTCTTTTTTATTGGACTGCTGCTTATCTAGCTCCCTTAGTGTTAAGCTATAATAACTTTCTTGTACATTTCTCTTCCCCTGCTTAAGCGATCCTTTGTATACTTCCTGTGTGCCAAGGCTATACTTTTGCGCTTTTAATATATTTTCTCTTATTTATAAAAAAAAAAAAAAAAACTCTTAAATGCATAATAGGGCCAAATTTTATAAGTAATTAAATAAAGTAGAAGACTACAACTTACAGAATGGTGTTCAGAACTTCTTAACCACCTCAAAAAAAGAAGACCGAGCTACATGGACAAAAAAGGTATTTACTTCCATCAAATCTAACAATTATTTGAACACCACCAGAGTTAAAATGAAGGGGGAAGAAGGATCTGCGGAGGGTAGCCCGAATTTTAATGATGACAGAACAAAAGAAAGCCCAGGCTAACAACTTCAATTCTAAGTCACTTAACAGAGAATGAAAATAAAATCCTTAGTTAATATGATCATTCTCCTAGACATGCCACATCATCCTTATTATGCTTCTTATACTCCGTTGCCTTGATAAAATATTAACAACGAAAACTCCCACCCTTTAACAACCACTGCTTCACCTGAGAATAGGAATCTACAGAACTTGCCTCAAAGTTAGAGAGCCCAAAGCAATAACTCGTGACTCAACCAATTGGTCTGAAATTTTTTTTTTCTAAAAAGTAAAAAGCCAATTTTATTAAAAAGTTGTAGGCGCTCCTAAGTACACAGGAAGTATACAAAAGGAACTCCTAATTAGGAGGGGCAAAACGAACAAGGAAGTCACTAAAACTAAGAGACAGGGGAGAGACATACGCCAAAGTTTCATAGAACACATATACAATTTCCCCCAACGACCTCTCCATGTCCTCAAAGTTTCTATTATTCATTTTCCTCCACAAACACCAAAAGAGGCACGTAGGAACTATCTTCCACACCGCTGCACTCCTTGGTCCGCCAGAGGACCACCAACAGTCAAACAAGTCAACAACACGACTAGGCATAACCCAGGACGACCCAAAACGACTAAAAAAAACACTCCAAATAGCAGAAGCCACATTGCAATGGAGAAGAAGGTGATCCACAGACTCCCCACTCTTCTGACACATGCAACATCTGTCCATCACGATGATGTGCTACCTTCTGAGATTATCCAAGGTGAGGATTTTGCCTAAAACCACCGACCACACAAAAAAGACCGCCCTCAAGGGAGCCGGAGTCCGTCAAACACTCTTTCAGGGGAAGCAGCTACCTTCAAGAGAAGCCAATAAACTATAGAAAGATTTAACCTTGAACAAACCTCTTTTGGAAGCAACCCACCTCAGCTGATCTACACAACCTCTACTCACAATGACTGAATGCATCCACCTCTCAATCATGCGCTGCTCTGACAAAGCTCACGTTCCACAGGTTGGAGCCCCCCATAAGCTCTAAATTTTCCGCAACGGAGGCGTCTTTCGCAAAAGCGATACCATATAAGACTAGAAAAGCTACCTTGAAGGGCACTTCACCACACCACTTGTCCTGCCAAAAGCTGATCCTAAAACCATCCTCCACCTTAAATCTAGAAAGGCTAGAAATTTTTTAAACCCTTTTCTGACATTGTTCCACAACCCCACCTTAAAGGATCCTGCAGGCTCAAGAGAACCCCACCCTCCCCATAAACTGCCATATTTAAAGTCTACTACTATTCTCTACCAAGCCTCTCTCTCACGCCCATAGCGCCATAACCATTTGCCTAAGCGAGCGCGATTAAACACCAACAAATTCCTAATACCCAACCCTCCATCAGAAATTGGAGAACAAACCTTAGACCAACTCACCAGATGATATTTATACTCAGCACCTAGCCCACCCCACAAGAAATCACACTGGATCTTCTCCATGCAGTTAGCAACACTCGCCGGAAGAGAGAAGAGAGACATGTAATATGTAGCCAAATTAGCAAGGGTGCTCTTGATGAGGGTAACCATGCCACCCTTGAACAGATACATCATTTTCCAACTCACCAACCTATATTCCAGCTTCTCAATAACGCCATCCCAGATATGCTTAGCCTTGTAGGAGGCCCCCAATGGTCAACCAAGATACTTGACTAGCAAAGTGGAAACCCCAAACCTCAGAATATGGGCCAACCTTCCCACTTAAATAACAGTACCCATTGGAACCAATTCTGACTTAGCCAAATTTACCTTTAGGCCAGACGCAACTTCAAAACACAGAAATAAGCTCCGCAAACGAGTAGGCGAGGCATCACAAAAAATTAGAGTATCATCGACAAATAGAAGGTGTGAGAAAGCAGCAGAACCCACTAAGAAACCGTCCAGCAATCCCCAACTAACCGCAACAGATATCATTCTTCCCAACGCCTTCATCACAAACACAAACAGCAGGGGGGATAAAGGATCCCCCTGTCTCAACCCACAGGAGCTACTAAAGAAGGATGAGGGAATGCCGTTTACCAAAACCGAAAAATGCACAGAAAAAATGCAATGAGCTATCCAAGAGCACCATTTATATCTAAAGCCACACCGCCTCAGCATATACAAGAGAAAATCCCAATTCGCATGATCGTAGGCCTTCTCCAAATCCAATTTACAGATGACGTTCAGCTCACCAAATCTTAGCCTACTATCAAGGCATTCATTGGCAATAAGAATCGGATCAAGAATCTGCAACTTGGAGATTTTTTTTCCATAACCATCCTCAACCTGTTTGCTAAGGTCTTAGCAATAATTTTGTAAATACCCCCTAAAAGACTAATCGGCCGATTATCCTCGAGGTCGATGGCTCTTGGAGACTTCGGTATGTGTAATAAACGAAGCATTGAGACTCTTTTCAAACTTACCTCTAGCGTGGAAGTTGCTAAAAACCTTCATGATGTCTACTCTCAGCACTTCTCAGCAAGCTTGAAAGAAAGCCATAGAGAACCCATCAGGGCCTGGCGCCTTGTCAGCAACCATAGCCATCATGACTTTTCTCACCTCCTCCTCACCAAAGTCCCTATCCAGCCACCCAGCCTCAGACTCCATAATGGAATCAAAGGGCAGACCATCCACCCGCGGCCTCCAACTACACTATTCAAAATATAACTTCTGATAGAACTAGCCAATGTGATTGCTGATCTCTACCTGATTGGTAGATACACAACCGTCGATCAAGAGGGAGTCAATGGAGTTATACCTTCTATTTGAGTTTGCAACGGGGTGGAAACATTTAAAGCACATTAGACCATCCTTCCAGGCAATTGATACAATAACAGAGAAAATAGTGGTTCTATGTGTATAATTCCTCTAAGAAGAAGCACATTTTTTATTTTCGGGAAGTCTTCTTTTGCCACTACTCATTAATCCTGAAATAACACCAAAGTGACGCATCAGTGCACAAAGTATGTTCATATATTCGCAAATATTGCATCTTCCCTTCTTCAGTCACAAATTGTCTTCCCAAATCAATTAAATTTTTTTATTCCACCAAAATAGGGTTTGAAAGGACCAATGCAAAGAACCATCTATCACTACCCTCCTTCAAGATGTTGCACTCAATCACTGTGAAAAGAGGTTGTGAAGATCAGTTGTGGTGGTGGGCCTCTTCCAAAAGAGGTTTGTTCAAGTTCAAATCTTTCTATAGTTCTTTGGCTTCTCTTGAAGGTAGTTGCTTCCCCTAGAAGAGTGTTTGGCAAACTCCGGCTCCCTCGAGGGTTGTCTTTTTTGCGTGGTTGGCGGCTTTTAGCAAGATCCTCACCTTGGATAATCTCAGGAGGCAGCACATCATCGTGATGGACAAATATTGCATGTGTACGAGAAGTAAGGAGTCTGTGGACCACCTTCTTCTCCATTGCAATGTGTCTTCCGCCATTTGGAGTGCTTTTTTCAACCATTTTGGGTTATCCTAGGTTATGCCTAGGCATGTTGTTGACCTGTTTGACTATTGGTGGTCCTCTGGCAGGACAAAGAGTGCAGCGGTGTGGAAGATGGTTCCTACGTACCTCTTTTGGTGTTTGTGGAGGAAAATAAATGATAGGAACTTTGAAGACAGGGAAAGGTCGCTGCGAAAAATTTTATCTTTGTTCAATGAAACTTTGTATCTTTGGACAGCGGCGTTTGTCTCTCCGTTGTCGCTTAGTTTTAGTGACTTGCTTATTCGTTTTGCCCCTCCTAGCTAAGAATTTCTTTTGTATACTTCTTGTGTACTTAGGGGCATCTTACGCCTTTTATTGATATTGGCTTTTTACTTATCAAAAAAAAACTCCTTCAAGTACATCCTTCAAAAGAAGCCCAAATTTTAACCTGAAATTGACTTTGAGAAAAGCCAACCTCTCAAAGTACACATCTTGAACCAGGTCTCCATCCAGCACTGATAATGCAGACTAGAATCCCCTTTTTGTTGGTATGCAGGCCAGTATCTCACTTGCATAAAAGTTAGGGGGTCTACTGTTCTGCAGAAGGAAAACTATGGATTAAACATGGTACAGTAACAATGTAGCTGGAGGACGTGGATACTTAGAATTTAGACTAAAACAAGATAATAAGACCTAAGGAACACTTTGTTGCATCACTTCAATACAGATACAATAACGATCGTAGCAATCTTCTATGGTACCCGCTAGTGCGTCAGGATCGAATTGGTCATAAGCATGGTAAGGTGCTGCTCTTGGAAAAGCCCAGCATGCCCCTGATTGAGATGGGTCTCCAAGCTCTTCCTTCGCCATCTGGTCTTGCATCTTTAAGAACCACCGCCATTTATCCTGATTTGCCTAACTCAGACACTTGCTTCTGAACCAAAACATCTTATGAGAAGTCATCAGACACAGCCTTTGTGTTTGAAAAGCCATGCAATACGTGAAGTATCAATTATACGCTCTAACTTCCAACCAAATGGAGGCACCACCAAACCCTTCATCAAGAACTGCAAATGTGATCAAAAAGTGTCCCACCCAAAGATAGGCTCTTGATCAATAACAATATTGCATTTGCTCTTTACTCATCCAATATTTTATTTTATCTCCTTTAACTTAAGCCCAAAATTCAAAATTCCAATACTAATCTTCATGACAACAACTCTACCCCAACTTTTTGACATATCAATAGAGTCCTAATGATCAATTCTTGTTCGCATCTTATCTTAACCTACTCTACACTCACCTACATTACAGTCTGAACGTCTGTATATTGTTTTTCTACTGTACTAACTACTCTATTTCATACTCTCCAATATTATGGAGAACAAGGTTTGGGCACCTTGATTCTTTGAAGCAACAGCTACCACTTATAACAGTATGAAATGATGAAGACCAAGAGCTCACACAACATTTGAGAATCTCCCAGATGACAAAAAGCTCACATAATACTCAAGAAATACCTCCCATAATGAGATGAACCATTATTCCTCAGTTAAACATACTGACAGGTGTAGTGGGAAATGTTTCAAGAAGTCAAGTGAGGAAGGGTTTAGATATGCACTCCAATGCAAGAGCAGTTTCTTTGCAAAACAAGAGAACACTAATTCTGCATAATTTGCTGTACTAGGCCTAATTGAGTCTAATGCCTTCCAGATCTTCATATTGCAGAATACTGACCAACTCCCCTGTCTAACCAAAACAAGTGAAAAACCCATCAGGCTCAAGCCCAACACCTATTACAGGGCTGAAGGAGCCCTAAGACCAAGAGAGACACCATTCCTTTGCTAACTATAAAGGAAGTCTACTCTGCAGCCAACAGTTTAACCAGGTATGGCTGCAAATTTAGCTTTTCAAATAAGAGTTTTCTTACAGACAATGATGACCATCATAACTTTCACTTGCTACCTCTGGTTCTTTATGCATCCAATAACAATATATGAGGTTATTACCTTTTCACAATAATGATAACATAAAGGGCAACAGCACTCACATTGATGCGAAATATAGTTCAGTTACATCATTTGCTAAAAGGTATGGGAAAATAAGAAAGGTCAAGGGGTGACTAGCGCATCAAAGAAAACTTCAATAACAGAATCATATATAAACCATGGAATTTCCGATGTTCTGGCATGTGACCACATACCACAACCTAGTGACTGGGCAGGAAATATGTTTACCAAGCATTAAATAATGTTATATTACTGGAAGCGCATTCAATAGGCTAAATTGGGTTAAGGCCAAATCACACATTACCAACCAAAAGTTAGATACTATAAGGGCCTCTGATGTTTAAATCTATAGTTCCATTTAAGTAGAGTAAAACAAAAAAAAAAAATACTTGTAAATGTGCAATAATATACAGATAATAATACTTTGTGAAAGCAGAAAATCTATAATTAAAAAATTGAACAATATGAATCATACAGATGTTCTTCTGAAGGCACTATCAACCCATTCAACTAATTCAAGGGTAGCTTTGTCTTCAGCGGATAACGAAAATCGATGAACAGCTTCTTCTCCAATGTCATACTTCGCTCTTTGCAAGCAACTGCACAAGATAATAACGTATTGGCATCATCAGTCAATCAATTAAAAGATAATTTACTATCTGCTGGATATCTAGCTGCTTTCAACAATTCTCTATAGTTACTGATGCAAGATGCCTCACTTGGGGTCCTCACCCAACGTCTGGCTATAATGTTGGCCACAAGACACAGAAATCAAGTGGAACCATATAAAAACTGCTTTATGTTGAAGATATGCAGCTGATATGATTTGATTTCCTTTCCATATAATGTAATTCATATTAGTGTGTGTTGTTTCTCTATATAAATAACCTTAGATGCATCATTCGAGTATTGAGAATTAATAAGAATTCTTCATTCTTATCTTTCATCATGGTATTAGGGTTTAATTTTATTTTTTTTCCTGGTACTATTCGTTCTTCCTGCATTGTTTTGTTTTTGTTCTTTGTGTTTTTTTTCCACTCAAACTGGTATATTACTGCTGATCGAGGGAGAGTGAGGCTCTGGAATTAATGCCCGTGTGAGGAGAGCGATGGCGTCGAGATCACCATAACCAGTGGTGTGATATCTCCAGCATCATTGTGATTGCTTCTGCTGTCAATGGATTTGGTGTACTCAGCAAAGCAATGATCGTGGTTGCATTTTAGGTGTTTCCCTATTTAACAGAATGAATCAATGTTGTCGGTTGGTGTATCCAGTAACATTCGCTCTAAATGCATATGCTACTCCATCCGATGATTATTGGATCATTGACTCTAGGGCCTCCGATCACATGACTGGTATATCTTTCATGTTTTCTTCTTATAATCTTTATTCAAGCAAGGAAAAGGTTAAAATTGCAAATGGCCCTCTATCATCAGTGTCCAGTAAAGGCTCCATTTCTGTCTCACCTCCCATGTCATTGTCGTATGTTCTTCATATACCAGATTTTGCAGCCAATTTATTGTCTATTGCTCATATTACCGGTGAGTTAAATTGTAGAGTCATCTTCTATTCTGATTACTCTTTTTTTCAAGACCTAGGCAGGGGGAGGATAATCTACAGTGGTATTCTGAGAGATAGTCTGAACTATCTGGATGCTCAGCCCATACAAGGACGGCTCACACAAGCTTATCATACCATTCGGACAGATGACTCTCTAGCAAGAATTTAGCTTTGGCATCAGTAGTTGGGGAATCCTTCTTTTATGTTATTCCAACGACTGTTTCATTCCTTATTTTTGCATAATCATGTCTCCAAGTTTCAATGATAAACTTGTTTTTTTTTAATAAGTAAGACCAAATTTTATTAAAAAAAGCGAGAAGCGCCCCTAAGTACACAGGAAGTATACAAAAGGAACACCTAAAAAGAAAAAATAACAAGCAAGAAAAACCCCACAACTTTACCCTCGAGACCCACCACAACTACAAGAAAAACCCCAACAACAAACCCTTAGACAACCGAACAAGCCCTTTTCCCCTTGCCACGGCTAGAACCTTCAAAAATGTTAGAACGATCCAAATTTTTAAGTTCCCTACTGCCTTTAGCACCATGATTGGAACAAGTAGCCGAGATCTCTTGACAATGAACCTTATCAAGGTGGCACAAGAGACCCAATAACTGTTTTTCATCTCCTCCACAAGAAATGCCCAATAAAGGCCCAATCTCCATCGCACATTGCACAATCTCGGATTCCTCTACGTGCTGAACCCCATATTCCCCCTCGACCTGAACCCCATGGTGATCAACCAAAACAGACGAGAAAGGTTGTTCAACCAACGAGGCCTGGAGACAGCTCATTGCTTCCAGAGAAGACTGGACTGGCTCAAGCGAACAGTCCCAAATCACAACTGAAGAACTCGGCTTGAGAAATCCCCTTCGAAGAAAACCCCTAGTCGGAGGGACTCGGGTTGCCGGGACGAGAACAACCTTCAGAGAGGTCTGAGTTCCGATCTGACCAGACGGCAGAGAAAAAGCAGCCCCAACGAGCCGAGGCACACCAGGCAGATCACTAATCGCAGATACCGCCTCGGTGATGAGATTATCATCCATATGTGATAGCCTACTTGCCTCGAATTTACGGTTGTAGAATTTCAATGGCTTGGGTGCTGAACACTGCCTCGGCAAAATCTGTTCAACCTCCGGTGAAATCTTGGCAGTTGCCGACGAAACTTCCGGCCCAGGAAGGAAAAACGAGCCACCGGCTTCGCCAGGGCATGCCGTGCCAAACCCAACCTGTCGGACAGCTTCAGACTCGGACGCCGGTAGAAGAACCACCTCCGGCGAAGCAACCAGGGACGAAACCACCTTCGGCGAAGCATTAGAACAATTGGGAAGGCTCGGTGCCCCGCAACCTTCATCTGAACCCGAGAAAAATCTGACCTTGGAATAAAGGGTCTTAGGTTTGCGAACAGGCCCAAGATCTGTGGCTAAATCCAACCTCGCAGAAGTGGGCTTGGGCTTGCGCAACATCTGAAAGACCTAAACTTCATCGGCTTGGGCTTAAACTTGGACTTGGGCTGAGTCTTAGGTTTAGGCTTCAGAATGGCCTTTTCAGAAGCCCAGTCTTTATCCGGCCCAAACAAATCCAGTCCTTCATACACGGAATTTAAGGCACGCTCCACCTCCCCTTTTAATCGTTCAAGTTTGAACTTCCACGCCCAAAGCAAACCTAACTTTACACTCTTTGCCCCCTGCGCAGACTCTAAATCACTGGAAGGGACAGAAACCGGCTCTGAAACGTTACCTTCTGCCACACGTGAAGAAGAGATAGCCGAACCTCGAAACCCAACATCTGGCGCGTGCTGAGTCTTACTCAGCGGTTCGAAGGATTGCACCTCCTTCCCTTTACCCAACGGTACACCGGACTTCCCGTCTGCACAAGCCACCTCCGCAAACGAACGGTGATGTCCACCCACGATGGGCGTAAGACCCAAACCACCAAAGTTGCAGGAAACCTTAACTAAACATCATCAGGTGTCATTCTTTCCTAGTATAACCAAAAGCAATGTGCCTTTTGTTTTGGTTCACATTGATATTTGGAGTCCTTCATGGGTGGTCTCTTTATCGGGTCATCGGTGGTTTGTATCTTTGATTGATGATTTTTCTCGGACCACCCAAGTCTATTTGTTAAAAGATAAAAGTGAGTTGTCCGCTATTTTTCCGATATTTCACCGAATGATTCGGACCCAATTTAATGTCTCTATCAAATTTGTCTGTTCTGATAATGGGGCTGAGTATCTATCTAGTAGTCTCGGTATTTCTTTCTATGAACATGGTATTATTCATCAAAGCACTTGTGTTGATACTACCCAGCACAATGGAGTTGTTGAGCGCAAAAACCAACATCTCGAGGTAACTCGGTCCTTAATGACTGATATGCATGTTCATAAATCTTATTGGGGTGATGCATTGCTCACCCCAACATATCTCAACAATTGGATGCCCTCATGTGTCTTAGAGTTCAACACACCTCTTGAAGTATTATCTCCACCTTTCTCAACTTCCACAAGTGTCTCTCCAAAGGTGTTTGGTTGTGTCTGTTTTGTTCACATTCATGGTCAATCTCGGGGTAAATTAGATCTCCGTGCTCTCAAATGTATTTTCGTGGGTTATTCCCCTAATCATAAAGGATAAAAATGTTTTCATTCCCCTTCTCAAAATCGTTTAGTCTCAATGGAAGTTACCTTTTTTGAGTCACAACCATATTTTTCATCCCCCTCCAACTTCTCTCAAAGGGAGAGTCCAAGAGAAGAGAAGTCTTCTATGAGTAGACATTTACCTATCCCTACTCCTATGCCAGAGCATGACAAGAATCCAGCTAATGAGTCTCCTACTGAGTCATGTGAGGCACCACCAGTGACGAAGCTGAGAGTTTACTCCAAACACCAAAAAAGAAAGGCCACTCCTGATGCTACTTGCCGAACATCTGACCTTGACTCAAGTAATGGTATCCATACTCTGATTTAAATTCAATACATGTTGATGATATGAATATGTCTATTGTTCAACGTAAAGCGGTCAGATCTTGTACTCAACACCCTATATCTAACTTTGTATCCTATTAGCATCTTTCACCATCATATTGTTCCTTTGAATCCAAATTGTCTTCCGTGTATGTTTCTCAAAATTTCCCAAGAGACAATTAGTGATCCAAAGTGGGAAGAGACACAAAAAGAGATGAGAGCTCTGCACAAATAACACATTGGAGCTCATCGATTTGCCTAGTGGAAAAAGGGCGGTTTGATACAAATGGGTGTTTACAGTGAAGCATAAAGCTGATGGGTCAGTGGAAAAATATAAGGCCAAATTGGTTGCTAAAGGCAATACTCAAACATATGGAATAGATTACGCGGAGACCTTTGCCCCAGTAGCAAAGATGAATTCCATCCGAGTCCTCCTTTCCTTGGCAACAAATTTAGATTGACCACTTCAGCAGCTTGGTGTAAAAAATGCATTTCTTCATGGAAATTTAGAGGAAGAGGTTTACATGGAACTCCCTTCCGGTCCCAAATTCTCCTTGGCCAAAGGTAAAGTTTGCAAATTGAAGAAGGCCCTATATGGACTGAAACAGTTTCTGAGGGCTTGGTTTGAGAGATTCTCCCAAGTTATGCGAAGATTTGGCTATAATTCATCAAACATTCTATTCAAGGAAAAGTAATTGCCTTGATTGTTTATATAGATGATATCGTGTTGACTAACAATGATAATGAGAAAATACGGAGATTGAAAAAACATCTGGCCAGCGAATTTGAGATGAAAGACTTGGGCAATTGGAAATCCTTTCTAGGCATTGAAGTAGCAAGATCAAGACATGGTATCTTCCTCTCCCAGCGGAAATATTTTCTTCACCTACTTAGGAAATGGGATGCTCGGTTGTAAGTTGTTGACAATCCAGTAGAGTAATACAAAAATAAAAAATTAGAAAAAAGTAATGAGAGTTCTCTGGTGGATAAAAGCATGTACCAAGGATTGGTTGACAGGTTAATATATTTGTCACACACTCGTCCAGATATTGCCTATGCAGTAAGTGTAGTGAGCCAGTTTATGCCTTTGCCCCATGAGTCTCATATGGAAGCAGTTTTCTGAATACTTCGACATTTGAAGTCTTCACCAATGAAAGGGTTGTTTGCCCGACATGATCATCTAAAAGTATAAGGTTATACAAACGCAAATTGGGCTGGGTGAGTCACGAATCGAAGATCTACCTTGGAATATTGCACTCGTGGGAGGAAATCTAGTTACCTGACGTAGTAAGAAACAATCAGTGATTATTAGATCTAGTACAAAAGCTAAATTCCGAGCCATGACGCATCGGATATGTGAGTTATTATGGTTGAAGATTCTATTGAAAGAACTTGGATATGATTGCAAAGACTCTATGAGTCTATCCTGTGACAATAAGGCCGCAACTAATATTGCTCATAATAAAATTCAGCATGATTGAACTAAACACATTGAAATTGATAGACATTTTTCAAGGAAAAATTGCGTGCAGGATTGATTTGTATACCTTATGTGAAGTCAGTTGAACAACTTGTGGATATTTTAACGAAGGGTGCGTCCAATAATGTTCTTCATTCAACCTTGTGCAAGCTGAACATGCAAGATATCTTCGCCTCAACTTAATGGGGAGTGTTGAAGATATGTAATTGATATGATTTGATTTCCTATTCATATATGTTCTCATTTATTGTAATTCCACATTAGTGTGTGTTGTTTCTCTATATAAACAACCTTAGATGTATCATTCGAGTATTGAGAAATAATAAGAATTATTCCTTCTTATTTTTCATCACTTTGCCCCTACCCTGACCCTTCAATTTTAAGAATTTCAATCAAATATGTCCCTGATCCGAGCAAGTATATTCTGGTCCAACCATAGAGATGGATCAGGGCAAACTCAACTAAAAGTACCAAATGCATATAGGCCTAAAGGATAAGCTAGCGCATTTAAATACACACAGAGAGAAAGGGTAAAATCTGTGTTAGCAAACAAAGGAAGCCAAGATCTGGACGCAACCAAAACCAAAGTCAAGAATATGATTACCACAACAAATATCAAAAAAAAAAAAATAAAATACCATTTGGTTGTGATAAATCAAAGATCAGAGACACAGAAAATTGAACGCTACAACTCCAAAGTTTTAGTACTTTCACCACTTTGTATTCGCTATATTTTATTGCTCTGTTTATCAGCAATCCAAAAGTGCAAATCTAGACCGGAAAAATTTCAGAAGATTAGAAACATATGCACTTCAACGAGACAAAATTGTGACGGAATTGAAATAAGATGAATTACACAACCTAGGACATAGTACAACAAGATTTACTTTATAAACCACCATTTGACATACTGGAATTAATAATAACATCATATGTAGCATGGATATCATGAGCAAGAACCAGTGACTCGTCTTATGAATTTCAGAAAGAAGTTCATTCAACTCACAGGTTGAGTAGCTTGGACGGGGCTGCACGTAATACAGTCAATGCTTCCTTCCATCTCCACTGGCGTTCAGATAATGGTAAAAGATGCTGCAAAATTGACAACCGCCATTCCCACTCTTCAATGAAATGTTTAGCAATAGAGACTCTCCACTCTAAGGCCTGTTTTCCACCAACTCTTACACCCTCACTCAATGCTTGCTCAAGTTCAATTACAGCTGAAGGAAGACTTTGATGTAATATATCAAGTAGCATCTCTGTGAAAGATATAACCACTTTGTTTCCTTCATCAGATGGAGTGAGGTCATTATTTTCCCAAGCACAGGTGTAACCCAATTCAGAATCTCTCTCTGGGGAGACACAATGCGTCAAATTCAGAGAGAGATCATCCATATGTAAAAGAGAAATTATAACATTCACCATCAATATCTGCATCATTGAATATAATTGACATTAATTTATACAGCATAAATAACAGGAAAAGCAACTAACAAATACAGTATAAATAGCAGGAAAAGTAACTAACAAACAACAAATACATGATGCCACAACCTGTCTGTTAAAGGCATTTAAATTTAAAGAGATTTTTTTTTTTTTGGGCAAGTAATAACAGTCTTATTCACACAGCAGGTATACACTACACCCTCTCAGGAGGCTATAATTAGAAAATCTAAAAGAGATACAAAACAGCTCATGGCGAAGTTAACATTTAATATGATGAATCAAATAATTGTTATAATTAGGCCTTTCCAAAAATTGAATCCTATGTAAAACCAACAATATGCTACACTTTCAGCAAAGGATCACACAATGGGTAATTGTTCAAAGATTGCAAATTGGATTGGCCATGCAAGAGTATATGAAGAGAACAATAGCCTTAACAACACAAAGGAAACCATGGTGCAAAAAGTTCATTAAGATTAGCAGTTGACCTTGCGGGAATAATTATTAATAGCTTCCAAATGGTTCTGCAGGTCCTTCAAATGGCATAATGCCAATTGGTGATGACTTTCTCTTTCATCAGTCATACACCTTTCCATTGCTCCTAGTGCAAGAAGAGCCGATTCCAAAGCATAACGCATGTGCATAAGTTCAACATCTTGCTTTCTACCATCCCCCACCCCCCCCCAAAAAAAAAAAACACATCAGCATATTGGAGGTAATAAAGCCAAACAAACAAGAGAGAGAAAAAACTTGAAAAGCGGCATCTATGATACACAGACTTATATCAGGTGCAAATCTAGGTACTGGTATCAAATTGATAGCCCCAAAATTAACAATGCACCGGTAGAGCCAAATATTTTATAAATCCGAATTTTCTTCTGAAATTTTTAAATTCATGCTCCTCCATAACTGTTACTTTCCATTTCTATTTTTCCTAAAATGTATCCTATATAAAAAGTCAAAAAGTTTAAATTTTTATGTCCCCATCCCTCGGTCTGAGATAAGTGTCCTTTGTGAAAAGCTCAAAATATAAGGGTAATTGTGGGGGAGCATACAAAATTGACTAGTCAAAGCATTAAAAACTTCTCCTTGATGCATTTTTACAAACGAAGAAGATAATCAATATGGGAAGGAGGAAGTATGGACCATCTTCATTTGAAAAATCCACTGTAATGAGATTTATAAAATTTACAGTAATAGTCCTTCCAACAATCTGTCAATGCACTCACCTGTTACTTAATAGGACAGACTTGTTGCATGTTGTTGCATGTCTAACGATATTACAATACCCAAATTATTACCATGTTATATCCCAAAAAGACAATGACACTTTTTGAAGTGTCCTTGAAATATATTTCATTTTTTTATAGTCAATGATAAATTTTATCAAAAAAAAAAAAGAGGAAACCTTGAAATATATTTCATAAAATAGTACAGTAGCTAGAAGCTCAAGTTCTAAAGCTACGTATCGTAGTAGTCAAATATCACAACAAAGTCAACGAATAAAATAGAATACCAAACACCAAGCTCATTGAAGTGAAATAAATCATTCTTTCATTATTATGCAAGTCCAGCTTAAGAAATCTTCTATGATGCAATGCAATGTTAAGCATGGAAAACGACGGCTCTATTTGTTAATGTCTTTTGGAAGGTGTTTTTAGTTTTTTATTTTTTAAATGTTCTGATGTAATATAAAGGTGAAAACTCTTTTCTTTTTTTTCTTTTTTTGTAGGAGTGTTTTGTGTTTGGGTTGTTTGTTACTATTTTTGTATTGAGAACCCAAAGACTAAAAACAAAAAATTTAACAAAAGAAGCCAATACTTTTTTTTGATAGGAAAATAGCAAATATTATTAAAAAGCGTAAGGCACCCCTACATAGCCAATACTTTTAATGTGTGAACATCTGAGAACTAAAGCTTCAGGTCTCATTTGCAGAATTTTTTTCTTCACTAAGTCATACAAGTTCAAAGTATAAATTAAGCATCCCAGTGTAACATCAGTAAACAATGTAACAAAGTTCAGAAGGGAATTTGCATATACACCTCTTCCAGGCATCTGCATTAGAAGCAATTGGCTGCAGGCTGATCAATTCAATAGCTTCCTCAAATTTTATGCCTGGAACAACATCAAACAATACCTACAGAAAATATATTGAGTCACACCTCAAAGCTCCAAAAATAAAATAATAATAATAAAAATAAAAATAATAAAAAGTTAATAGTACAAGAAGATGAAGAAAAAGGAGGTACATAGAATGCATATCATTTGTTAAATTCCACTAACATGTTGATGAGAACTAAAACCATGTATACCTCCAAGGAAATGACTGACAAGGAGATAAACATGCTTTTTTTTAAATAGCTCATTCTCAAGCCCCTAACTTCTTTTAAGATGCAAATCGCATACCAATCAACAAATTAGAAACTACTTTGAGAGCATGAAGCACAGCACTTTATATACAGGCACAACGACAACCCAAAAAAGGGGGGAAAAACAAACTAACTAACTAAATGTGCTGGTAGCAGTATGTATCAAAACTAGTACAACCATAACACCATTGAAAAGCACATAAAAGTGGGAAGAACCAGCTCAGTGCAAAAATATACATATATTAAACGTCATCCTCATAAAAAACTTGCATTGTATACACAGTTACCCAACTAAACACGGTAAAAATGCCGTTCACATAGGCAGATACAGTACCTAGCCTTTCCTAAGTCCGAAGCACATACATTCTTACCCGAAGAGGACTCTGTACGGAGAGTCTTTCCAACACAAAGTTTTCAACAAACGGGTCCGACTGAGCACCTTCAAATCCTAATGTTTTTTGTTCTCCAGACAACAACGATAATTTTGAATTCCATGATCGACCAGAATTGACACAGGCAACGAAAGAGGCAACATCAAGCTGATAACATAAGTAATTGCAAAGATGCTCCACACAAGAAACCTGTCAAGAACAAAACAAACAATTTTCTACTGATTTGTAATACAAGTGATCATATTGTACCAAAGGAATTTATTACCATAAAAGTTTCTTACCTCATCCGATTGATTACCATAGAGCAAAGATTCTTCCAGCCGAAGTACCTGAGACTTACTTGTCCACAGCAGTTGCATTAAATTCCTCCGTGCTGTTGTTTTACCAGACAATAAATCCCAACCCATGGAAGCTACCAAGGGCTGAAGCCGGGGCAATAACGTAAGAACCTGCCGCATATCCAGACAAACAAGGTTTATAAGATTAAAGCTGCCATCAATTCGAGTTCAAAAGTGAAATTTCAAAAAAAAAATACTATTGATTTCATACTCACATATTCAATTTAAACATAAAACTGGACACATACATTGCTAGCCTCTTGAAGTTGCTCCCTCTTCACAGCAGACAGGGCACTTTCCATGACACGATCAAGTATATGTAATCCAGAAACACGACCATAATGGTACATCTCTCTCATGCAAGAACTGACTGCCATATTCAAGGATGATGTCTTATCATATCCATCTGTATCAGATTTCAACTCTACAAGATATCTTTGAAGACGCTCAAGAGGAGGTGGAATCTGGTTGTCATCAAGAGATCTATACATCTCAATCTCTTTAGAGAGCAACTCATCTTGAATAACCTGCACTAAATCAAGTTAAGTACGTCCTCTAGGATGAAAACTTGACAATAAGTAGATAGCTATGTATTGATAATGTTCAGACTCATCCAATCATATAGCGCCTCAAGGATGATAAATTATAAAGCATTTCATTGGCAATCTTTGAACTTTTGTCTCAAAGAATGTGCTTAGTGACAACTGTTTTTGGCACAACTAAGAATAGCTAAAGACAATCAGTGGAAAATTTTCATTATGTTTTAAATAGCTTCTCATGTCAAAATAGCAAGAATATCATACACATATGACCAAGGGGCCATTCTCAGACTTTACAGAGTAGGCAACTTAGCCCTAAACCACTTCACATGAATTCCGACCTAAACTCAGCTTAATATGAGGCACATTAGCAATATTTCATCAAAAAGTGAGACATGCTAACTTCTTGAACACAAGAAAAACTAAAAACCAGCCGGATAATACCCAGTTACCAAGGATTAGCGTATATGCACCATATACACTAACCAGATTCATCATCTAACTCATCCACTCAAAAAAACTTGTCAGAGAATGTTGGCATCAAGCCAGCTATAGCTGATCAAGAAGATACTACCTATCAGACCGCTCTAAATAAAAATAAAAAGATCAAAGCTACCTGAATCATTTGAACGAGATGTCTGCAATTTGATGAAAGAGCTTCTCCATAAACCCATAGCAATTTTTCTCGCACAGCATGCCATGAGTCTCCAAAACCCTCCCTTCTCGAGGAAATACTGTTGACTAGATCTTGCAAAACTGTGCTGCAAGGCACAAGAAAATAAAATTCAAATGAACATCTAGAAGAGAATAAGATAACAGAAGCGGGGGAGAGGCAAGCCTCTCGTTTTCTAGCGTTGTGTGACTCGTGGGTTTTGGGCTTTGCTGTTTTGTGGGTTATGGGATTGAGCGCTTGTCGGGTTTTGGGTTTTTGGGTTTAAGGGATTGAGTTTCCTGTTCGTCTGAAGCCTTTTATATATACTGTCTGTGTACTTAGGAGAACCTTACACTTTAAATAAATTGACTTACTTAACAAAAAAAAAAAAGAGTAAGATAACATAAGCAAAATGTATAGTCAAGTTTATCAACTGTTAGGACATGAAAGCAGAAAACCAGACCTTGGTCTTAATGATAAATAAGCAAAAACATAAAAGATTGTTGTCAACATAGGTCTCCTTACCAAATTGAGAGATGGAACATACAAAATTTGAACAATTCTCAAGGACTTGATCTCAATAGTAAAACATTGGCAGTCACACCAAGACAGCCAAAGCTCATGAAACTTTAATAGTATGAACTACTTTTGCAACAAAAACAATGGATGTGTTTGTTAGTGCCACCTCCATAATATCATAAGATAATAGGAGTTCCACATAACCTACTTCACTAAAAGTTACAATCCAGGAACAATTTGAAAGAGTTCAAGTTCCCTGTGTAATTTGGACAAAACAATTTGGAGAATGATGCAGAAAATATAGCCCTCATGGTCTTATNATGATAAATAAGCAAAAACATAAAAGATTGTTGTCAACATAGGTCTCCTTACCAAATTGAGAGATGGAACATACAAAATTTGAACAATTCTCAAGGACTTGATCTCAATAGTAAAACATTGGCAGTCACACCAAGACAGCCAAAGCTCAAGAAACTTTAATAGTATGAACTACTTTTGCAACAAAAACAATGGATGTGTTTGTTAGTGTATTCAAGTAAGTTTTTTTTAAAAAAAAAAAAAAGTGTTTTGATGAAACATAAAGATGAGAAGTGTTTTATGATGGGGTCCACATTTGAGGAAAAATAATTATGCGGGTTAAACCTACATATTTTGAGAAAACACAAACAGATATAGAGTCGACTCCACCAAGATAAGGTGGTTGTGCGACCACCACAATAGGCCAAGGGTGACCGCGTAGCTACCCCTCTCCTCCACTGAGGGTGACCATACAACCACTCTAATCTGTTTTCTAATTTTATTTTTTAAAAATAATAAGTTAACTCTTATCCCTACCAAAGTTAAGCACATATTTCATCAGAATATTCCTACAAGGTGTGAAACGTTTTATAAGAAGTATTTTGTATTTTGAGTTGTTTGTTAACATATTTGAGAAATGTGTGTTTATCAAACTGAAAACTAAAAACACTTGGAAAATACGTTTGAAAACAAAACAAATATTCTTTTATACATAATCCTAGTTTAAATAGAAATTCAAAATTAGAAAAATATAAGTAAAATCTATAATGGGCAGCGAAACTGAGTTTTCTTCTTCTTTTTTTCCCCATTTCCTTGTACGTAAACAAACTTAATAAAACATAAAACCATGTTAAAAATTTCTCTCCCCACCTCCATAATATCATAAGATAATAGGAGTTCCACATAACCTACTTCACTAAAAGTTACAATCCAGGAACAATTTGAAAGAGTTCAAGTTTCCTGTGTAATTTGGACAAAACAATTTGGAGAAGGATGCAGAAAATATAGCCCTCATGGTCTTACCACTTCAACTGAAAAGTGCCAGTTTCATGTTATTCAAACAGCAAAAAACTTGTCATGTCAAATGAAAGTTGCCATTTTGCTTCAATTTCTTCTCCTCTACAACCATCCACGAGCCAGTAACTATGGCTTTTCTCACTTGGCTTCAGAACACCATGTCAATGCCTCCACCTAAAATGCCCAAACATTCAATCAAGCACTTTCAATGCTTGATATACATTAAGGCCTCGTTTGGTACGCGAAATAAGTATTTTATTAGGAAAATAAACAGTTATTACTGAAAATTGATGAGGGTGAAATAGAATAGTTATTCTTGTTTCTTAGTTTGATAACAACACATATACTCTGATTGGAATTGAACCAAAATTAATAAAATAAAATAAAAACCTACATTATTTAAAATAAAATAAAAAAAATAAAAATAAAAAATAAAAAAACCTACATTATTTAAAATAAAATAAAAAACTAAATCATAGGAATTCAATGGGTGGCCGACCACAACAGGACCACCCCCGGGTCCAGGTTTTTTTAAAAAAAGTTTGAAAGAAAATAAAAAACAATATTGATTTTTTTGGAAAACATTGTCTATTCCTAGAAATAGGCCCCAACCAAATAAAAGAACAGTTATTCCATAGAAATAGCCATTCCATTCCAAAAGCCTATTCCTCGAACCAAACTGGCCGTAACGATTGTCAACCCATGCAGCACTCCTTACCTCTTCGTATTTGAAAAACAATTGAGACAACAAGGCTAGGAATTAAAGCTCTAAATTGTGTGACAACAATTAAATTTTCCATAAAGCACTATCAGCAACACCCAAAGCAAACATGAAAACAATTCTGCCAACTTGGTTTCACCTTGTTGAATTGCGTTTTTCAACAAGGTGAAACAGTGTAAAGAATAACCCACGTTGCATTTAAAGATATGTAAACTCAAATACAACGTTGGTAGCCCAACCTATCATTTTCCAAGCGTAAAAACAAATGTAGCCAATACTTCAAAAAGATACACTAATGTCTGAAATTTTAAACGGACATACCGGTACTCAGCCTCTTCCACTCCATAATCAATGTGAAGGAATCGAATCCGTGGAACCGCACCTTCTACATCACCCTCCTTCATGCATTCCTTCATAGCATTCAAATGAGCTAGCTGAACAATCCTTTGTATCGACCCCAGAACCTTCAATTCCTCCTGCTCCTCCTCCTCCACCAGCAAATCCTCTCCTCCCGCATTCTCATCCCTTTGCACCGTAATCGCGAAACCCGAATCATAAACCTCCCACCCCCTAACTTGCCGCTGTATATTCCAACACAACGCATCAAAAACATCCGCGTAATCCAATATCACCCTCCTCAAACACACCAATTTGCCTTCCTCAATCGACACGGCATCGGAACTAACCCCACTCTCGGTCCTACCATTGTCGTCACCAACATCTGGAACCAACCTCTGAACACCCAATTCTAAAACCTTATCCAAAACCCGCACGCAATCATCCAATTCACCATCAGCATCTCTCAAATCCTCGCCCTTATCCAACACCTCCGCTCGCTCCTCCAAACCCTCACTCTCAATCAAAGCATCTTTCTCTATGCTTTCGAAATCGAAGGTCTTTCGCAGACTCTCCGAAACGCGGTCAATCAGATGCTGGACTAGCAACAAGAACTCGGCGCGTAATCGCAGTGTTTCGGGATCGAAACTCCAAGCCGACGAGGCATTATCGAATTGCAAAAGCTCGAGGGCGGACAAGTAGGTGAGGAGAGGCGGAGATGGGCAAGACGGCGACCAGAGAATGTTTTCGAATCGGCCCGACCGGCCGACGATGGTTTGGAGCACGGCGAGAGCGAGGTCGGGGCTCCGGGCTCGGAGGGCGAGGAGAACGGCTCGAAGGGGCTCGAATTGAGCTAGGTGGAGGTGGTTCGCGGCGAGGCGTGAGAGGATTTGGGTCTCTTTGTCCATTGCTATTGAACCACAGAGAGAGCGAGGAAAAAACGTTGGGTTTGGGGTTTCATTGCATTGGGGGTGGGGTGACGGTGGTTGTATTGTATTTTCGGTTTTGAGGAAATCGGTTAGAAATGGAATGGTTTTGGGGGTCCAGAATTGGAAAGGGATTGAATTTGGAGATTTGGATATGTCTGAAAAACATAGACGTGTTTTCTTCTCGCGAAACTGGCTTCTGGAAAATGAAGGAAAGCGACAGTCCGTCTGTCTGACAAATGAAGGCAAAATTTCCAATTCTTTAAAAAATAAAAATAAAAACAAAACTCCTAAAACACATTAACAAATGAGACGTGCAGTTTAAAAAGCATTATATACTGTATTATCTGATTTAGTTATGCCAAAAAAGAAAATAAAAAAGTCTGTAATTTTTTGTTTTCTGTTTCTTGTGTTTGATTTGCTTATGACATTTGGTTAATTTAGATATGTGGTGATTAGGAAGTACACAATGCGAGATTGTTAGCAGCAATTTATAAAATTTGATCCTTTAAGCTTGCACCAAAAAGAAAATGTGAAGACAAAGGAATCTATGATTATAGATTGTCCTGGGCGGTGGCTGTGTGTTTTTTCTATTAAGAGAGTTGAGAGATTAGGTAAAAGATAGATCTAGGGGTGTTTGTCAAAACATTTTCCGAACTTTTCTTCTTTTTTTCTTTTTTCTTTTTTAACTGTGCACCGTTAGTACAGTGCACAATAATTTGTCTCATCATGTGAGCATTTCCATGAAGCCTTGGAACTTGACCATTTTATATGACGAAAATGCCCATGCTTTCAAGTCTGAGAGAGAAGCAAAAAATTTTCTTCTGTCCATAGCACAAACAAGTCATTTGACACGTAGGGGTATTTTCAGAAACATAAGAGTCCTTCATCCATGGCTTCTCAAATTTTCCGAAGGTGTTTAACAAACACCCCCTAATCTCATTTTCTAAACCATTTTTCGATTATCCATTTTGTGAATCCACCATTTGATTGGTGGGATTTAAGTGTGGATCGAGCCAACGATGGATTTATCCTTCTACTATATAGAAATGAGTGAAAAATGAGATGAGAAATAATTTTTATCATTTATCATAAGCAAATTGGGAGGATTTTTTTTTCGTAGATAAGTGATAGAAAATGTCAGGTCTAGTGTTTTGGTACATTTGTTTTTGGGGAAAATGCAATTTACCCCCTGATGTTGTAGCTGTTTTTCAATTCGAACTTTATTGTTTAAAAATTTGCAATCCACCCCAACTAACTTTTTAATTTTTTCAATTCCGCCTTTCCGTCAGGCAGAACCGTCTTCTTAGATGGTATGTGTGTCACGTGCGCCCCACGTGGGAATCTTTTTTCATTTATCCCCCTATTACCCCCACGGTTCAGCAAAACAGAGGAAGATCTAAGCTCATGGCGTTCACGATCTGGATTTTCATTTATCCCCCTATTTCCCAACAGATTTTTATGCCATGCCGTCATGTGGTGATCAACGACGTCGTTCAGGGGCCCAATGCGGCGTACTGGTTGATCGACGCGCTCCGCGAGATTGCGTAGTCCATGAGCTCCTCAAACGTGCCGTTCTTAACCACCCTGATCTAAAGGGGTCCAATGGAGTTGTCGGCAACTCGTCCTTGTCTGTACACAGAGTTCAGCGACTCCTCCATGGCTAAGCAACACTGGTTCAGTACCTCACTGGTGGGTGAGTTGGCAGAATCCTTCACAAGCAACTCCCAGTAAATTACGTAATGCCCGGGGATTGATTTCGTGTCCCCGTAACTCGTGTACTCAACCACGCTAGTGTTGAATTCCTTCAGGAGCACCGTCGCATTTTCTATGGCCTTCTGTAACTCAGCCTCGTCCGTCTAACTTCCACGTCTGCAAGGTCGACAAGCCGTGGCGGCGAGTCGCGAGATAGAGCTGGCGCGTTCGGCTTGGGCCAAATTCGTGTGATTATACCTTCCCAATTCTCTTCTGAACACTCGTTGGTGATGAACTCTGAGAGTTGTGGGGTAATAGAGGGATAAATGAAAAAAGATTCCACGTGGGGCGCACGTGACACACATACCGTCTAAGAAGACGGTTCTGCCTGACGGAAAGGCGGAATTGAAAAAATTAAAAAGTTAGTTGGGGTGGATTGCAAATTTTAAACAATAAAGTCGAATTGAAAAACAGCTACAACATCAGGAGGGTAAAATGCATTTTCCCATTTGTTTTTCTTGTTTCACGCTAACATGTCAACATCTTGTATAAGTTATTCTCAAAACAAATATAACCGTTCACACCAAAAATTTACATTCTCATAATATAGCCCATCCATTAAACGAAAAATGAAGTTTTCCTTCAAACTGAATAGGAGGAATTTTCTTAAATTTAATCTATAAAAATGACATGTATCACTTTTTTTAATATCATGTGAGATGCACATGATGTTTAATAAAAAAAATTCTAACTTTGTCCTTATTGATAAAAAAAAAAAAATGTGATTTTCACATGCTAAAAGAACACATGTCATTTTTATAATTGGATTAAAGGAAATTTCTCCGACCCAATTGGAAGGAAAACTCTGTCCGCAAACAAATACTCATCTACAAAATACTCACTTCCCCATTCAACACACCATCGGATTTATGCCATGGCCGCTACTATCGAAGTACAAAATTTTTTGCACATACAGCAACTATTTTCTTGTTTCCAAGTTAGCTGGGTTTTTCTTTCCAATTATCAATTGGTAATATTATTGTTATTGATGATGTTATTATTACTCTTATATTGGTTAAATTAAAATTCATAAACTTGTTTCTCCCCCCTAAGAAAAAGGTTATGGACAAATTTTTATTTTTTTAAAAAAAATATATTTAGCTAATGAAGCTTCTGATAAGTGCTGAATGTTACACATTTAAGCCCCTTAAATTACATATATTAATCTCTTAGTTTCATTATAATATTAGGTTTTGTGTTTTCCCTTATTTTGTAGGTTTTGGAAGAAAAGAAGTCAATTCCATCAACTCGGGCTTAAAGCACATAAATTATGCAAAGCTGCTGAGCATTTGATCTTTGTGCACTATTTTGACCATAATTTTTAGCTCAAAACTCAGATTAAGGCAAGGTCAAGTGCGTTGGAAAGAGAACTTAGAGATGAACAAATCATTAAGTCAAAGTTTTCGCATTTAAGGTGCGCTCAAGCACCCAAACTGGCAATCGAGCACCAGCTGCGATCGATCCCCATTTCCTGGTGCTCGATCGCAATCGTGCCTTGGAAAATTCTGAAATCGACAAAACTGATATGGAAAGATGGTAATCCGATCCCAACTCGATCTTGGATTTCTTAGGGTACACAAAATTGATTAAGGTTGTTTCTAAACTCTATAAATACTCTCCTAAGTCCTCCAAAACAAATATATAAGCTTGAGGAGAGGAATCAAAGGCTTCAAAGAAGAGTTTTTCTTAGTTTTTCTTTAGTTTCAGTTTTTCTTTGTTATTTTGTTATAAAGATGATTTTCATCCGAATTATGTTTAGCTAATACTTTAGTTAGGATTCGATTGAAGCCCTAATCATGTCTCTTTAAGGTTTTAATTTGCCTTGCTACAATTCTTGTCTTGATGCTTAATTTGATTATTTTCGGTTTTATTGAATTCTTCATATGTTTATGCTTGATCATAGTATGCATATGGTATGGATTCGTTATTTAGGTCAATTTGGATAACCGAGTTCTGAGCCTAATAGAATAACAAAAGAACTTCATCATAGGTTCTTGGGATAATCAGCATGAAAGACTGGAATATACACCATGTTCTAGGTCTTAGTGTGTTTGTTGATCTCTATAGATTTATGCTTTCTTGAGAAACAACTTAACATACACCCATACTAAATCTCTCAAGAAAGAAAAGAGTTAAAGTATACACGCATGCCTAATCTCGTTATTTAAGGAGATCAATAGCTTTTGGAGTATACACTCATGTTCTTAGGCTGACAAACATTGAGTGTCTTAACATGATTATAGTATTGTGCATATTGTATTCTTAATTGAGTATGATTAGCGGTGAATATCAATGCCCTACCCTTTTATCTTATTATTTCAATTCTANTCTTTTATCTCGTCTCATTTGCTATATCTTTTTAAGAATTTCTTTTTAAACATATTTTATCAATCCTTGTGGGAATGATCTCGTATTTGCCGTCCATACTATCGTTTTAATTTTGTATACTTGCGAGTAAAACGTGCATTTATTCACCTATTTATTTAGATGGATATTTGTACAACAACCTCTCTGCTACGTACTGACATGTTGACATATATAATGTTATGTAGTGTAACAAATTGATTATCTTTAGTTGAATGAATTATAGAACAATGGGAGAATTGTAAAAAATGAAGGAAATTGTATTGATTGAATTGAATAACAGTGGGTTTCTTCGAGGTGCCCAACCTCTATAAATGAGTTCAACAAAATATAAGATACCCATCTGTTTCCCTCTCAACTAAACATATACTCAATACAAAAAAGCCCAACCATCATCTAAACCCCACTACAAAACAACTACTCACTCTTTTATTTATTACACACTAGCCTTCTGAAAATTGTAATGGATGACAGCTATTTACAGCCGTATAGCACCATTTCATAGCTCCACACAAATTGTGCCATGTGTAACTTCATTCTCGTGCAAGTCAAATGTGTGACTTCCAAGTCCACGCATCTTCTCTCTTCCAAAGCTTGTTACTTTCCAGATGCAAGTTTACCACTAAAGAAAGCTTCTCTGCTTTCCATCCATAGCTAGCACTCATGACAATATCCCTCCCTTTAAAACACCTTGCTCAGTGAGTAAGAGTGTTTCAACAAATAAAACTCCTCCTAAGTCGCGTCCTCATTCATTTGGCCAGTCCACTTGATGAGGAGATCAACCACCAAATGGTTCTGGAATTTCTAACTTTGGCGTTCCAAAGCAGCAATCGGCACAAGCTGAATGATCCCATTAACATCAATCGGTGGGAGCTTAGGCAACGGAACAATTGACTAACCCAGTTTTGGCTTAAGTTGAGAGACATGGAAGACGGGGTGGATTCAAGCATCAACAGGAAGATCGAGCTCATATGCCACCTCAATGACATGCCGTAGAATCGTAAAAGGTCCATAAAAGCACAAAGAAAGTTTGATATGCTTGTAGGTAGCTATTGAATTCTGTCAATAAGGCTGCTAGCGAATGTACACCTGCTGACCCATGTCAAAACTCCGTTCACTGCACTTTAAATCCGCATATTTTTTCATCCTCTACTATGCATGTTGTAGGTTATGCTGCAATAAAGGGAGGAGCTGAGCACGATTGTGAAGGACTTCATCCACAGCTTCCACCTAAGTCGTGCCCGGGATGTAGGTTAGTAAGCGGGTTGGAGGTAAGCCATAAACTGCTTTGAAATGAGTCATATTTATAGAAGCATGCCAAGTAGTATTGTACCAATATTCTGCCCATGGTAACCACCTAGTCCACTGTTTAGGTCTGTTTTGTACAAAACTTCTCAAATAATTTTTCAAACATTTTTTTACCACATCTGTTTGACCGTCTATTTGAGGATGGTAGCTAGTACTGAATTTGAGAGTAGTCCCTTGCATGCAAAATAACTCTTTCCAAAAGGTACTAGTAAAAGTAGAGTCCCTGTCTGAGACAATAGAGGTAGGCATCTCGTGCAATTTAAAAACATAAAAGATGAACAATTAAGCCATCTTAGCTACTAAGAAGGGATGAGCCAATGAAACAAAGTGGCTATACCTAGATTACCTGTCTAGCACCACAAAAATTACTGAGTGACCCTAAGATAGGGGTAAACTTCCACAAAATTCATACTAATATCATACCACACTTGAATAGGAATAGGAATAGGAAGGGGTTGTAGTAATCCTGCAAGAGAAATGTTTTCTGATTTGCTCATTTGGCAAATGTCAAATTCACGGATGAATTTCTTTAGATTCTTGTGCATTCCCTTCAAAAAGAAATCCCTCTTAGCTCGGTGTAGACTCCTCTCATAGCTTGAATGGCCAGCAAAACGATCATTGTGGACAAACTATAAAATCTGACCCTTAAGCTGTGGACCAGACCCAACATAAATTCTATTTTTATAAAGCAGAATGTCATTGTGTAGGGCAGACTTGTGACTGTCCAACTCTCCCTTAATCCACTAGGCCATAAGATTCTTTAGATCTTCATCTAACACATGTTGGCTCCTCAAGTCTTGTACCCAACTAGCGGTAGGAATAGATAACAAAGATAAAGTGACTTTTGGAGTAAGATTCTCCTTCCTAGAAAGGGCGTCAGCCACTTTATTTTCACAGCCCTTTTTGTACTCCATGGTAAAATCATAGCCCGACAACTTAGTAATTCATTTTTGTTGCAAAGGTGTGCCAACCTTTTACTCTAATAAAAATTTTAAGCTTTGTTGGTATGTTCTTACAACAAAGGATTGACCTAATAAGTAGGGTCACCATTACTGAATGGCGATGACTAACGCAAACAATTCATTCTCGTAAGTAGACATGTGTAACGCTTTACCCTTTAGGGCTTTGCTCAAATAAGCAATAGGCTATTTGAGTTGCATCAACACAGCACCAATTACACTCCCACTAGCATCACATTCAATGACAAAAGGTTATGAAAAATTAGGCAAAGCTAATACAGGAGCCTCTATCACTGCAATTTTGAATTGCTAAAATGCTTGCATAGTTGAATCCCCCCATTGAAATGCATTCTTGTGCAACATAGTTGTTAAAGGAGCCACAATAATACCATAGTTCTTAATGAACTTACGGTAGTACCTTGTCAACCCTAAAAAACCCCTCAAAGCCTTGAGATTTTTAGGAAATGGCCAGTCAAGCATAGCTTGAATCTATCTTGGGTCAGCTTTAACTCCTTGAGTAGAAATAATGTGGCCCAAGTAATCAACATCCCCACAACCAAACCGACACTTTGACATCTTAGCAAAAAGCTGATTTTGTCTAAAAAGCTCTAAAGTCTTTTGAAGATGAATGATATGAGTGTCAAAATCCTTACTAAACACCAAGATATCATTAAAGAAGACTATGATAAATTTCCTCAAAAAATGTTTGAAAACTCGATTCATTAAACTTTGAAATGTAGAAGGGGCATTGGTTAAGCCAAAGGGAATGACCAAAAATTTGTAAGGGCCCTCATGCATGCAAAATGTTGTTTTAGGAATATCAGCCTCCACCATACGGATTTGGTGATATCCCAAACTTAAACCAATTTAGAAAAAAAAAAAAAAATTGGCCTCCTAAAGTTCATCTAATAACTCATCTACCACAGGTATAGGAAATTTGTCTTTAACTGTTACCTGGTTTAGAGCTCAGTAATCAATGCACATGCACCAAGTGTCATCAGCCTTTCTTATTAACAGCACAAGGAAAGAAAAGGGATTGTGGCTGCTCTTGATTACCTCAAATTGTAAGAGTTCCATCACAATTTTCTCAATCTCCTCCTTTTGATAAAAAGGGTATCGATAGGGATGCAATGAGACAAGTTGTGCCCCTTCTTTTAAGATAATAGCACGGTCATAAGATCTTTGTGGAGGTAACCCTTTAAGCTCTAGAAACACATCTTTATAATTGCTTAACAATTCTACCAGTGCACTCCCTAAAGCTTGTTGTTTTGGCTGTGACTTCTCAGCAATAGGCTATTGTTGGTCACTTGTTGGACCTTGAATGACTTGGAGCAGCATGCCTCTCTTTTCTCTCTTAGAGAGTTTAAATGATTCTTCCTCTTGCAATTGCAAAATAAGTCCCTGTTATATACCTTGTAAGATGCATTTGTTGTCATCTTGAGGGAGCCCTGTGGTTAGTTTGACAAAATCCCATAGAATTGGTCCCAAAGTACACAACCACTGAATACATAAAACCAAATCACACCTAGCCAAGGATAGAATATAAAGGTCAGTTTTAAAAAACATAACCTTGCATTTTGAGTTGCACATCATGACTTCTTCCAGGGCTAAACACTTCTTGACCATTAGTTATCTTGACCTTGATAGAATCTTGAGTTCTTGGACAAATTCCAAGTAGAGTAGCAATCTTCTCATCAATGAAATTATGTGTACTTCCAGAATCTATCAAAAGGATTACCATTTGGTTCCTTAAAAATCCCATAATCCTCATAGTTTTGGGACTAGGAGTTCTTGTGATAGCATTTAATGAAATCACAGGAAATTCCTCAAGGAAAAGTTCTCCTGGATCATCCTCATCCAGTAGTATTTCAGCACCTTTATCTATCTTACCCTTTTCTATTGCCTCAATGAAAAACAACTTAGGGGCTAGACACACATGTCCACTGTTCCACTTCGCATCACAAGAATAACACAAGCCTTTTTTGAGTGTTTCTTCCATTTGGGACTGATAAATCTTCTGCATTGGTATTAAGGCCTTATTAGCAGTACTAGGATTCTCTTTATACTATCTACCTGCAGGATTCATGCTAGGGAAAATCCTTGGCTGACCTTGTACAATAATCCTTGCACCAAAGGATCCACTTCCTTTAGTCGGTCCTACTACAATGTCCACATGACCTCCACTATGCTGATTACGGGAATTAAATGAATTCTAAACAGGTTTGCTATTTCTTCTATTATTCAAGAGATGTTCCTCTTGAATTTTAACCAAGGAATTAGCATCAACTAGGCTTTTAGGATTAAACATCCTTACTGGCCTCTTTCAAGCCTCCCAAAAAGCAACTTAGTTTATGAATCTCAGATAATCCAAACACTCTATTAGCTAAGGTTTCAAACTAAGTTTTATAATCCTCCAACAGCTCAACTTGTTTAAGCTTGGTTAAGGTTTCCATAGGATCATCATAAGACCCTAACCCAAACCTAATCTAAATTGCTCTTACAAACTCATCCCAAGTTGGGAAACAATTATTAGCATGCATTTCTTGAAACCAGATTAAGGCTTTACCTTCCATGTGAAATGATGCAATTGTGAGTCTTTGAGCATTTCGAGTTGAATAATAATCAATAACTGTGCAGCTTTGTAACACCAGTCCATAGGATCTTCTCCATCAAAATGTAGAAAATCCAATCTAATGGAATGAGTATGGAATCTATCTCCTGTGTTGTTGACCTCTTGATGAGTATTCCCAACCATGCTACAATTATGCCCTTAATGTCCCCCTTGATTTGGTGGAGGATTGCTTTTAGAATGATTAGCAAACATTTCTTTCATCTGTTGTAAAAGTTCTGCTTAATTTTTTATCATTGCTTCTTGCAAATCAGAACTAGTCACCATCTCCAACTACACCTTCATCCGTGAGTTAAGCAACTCGAGCTTCTTCAAACATGGTTGATCTAGTTCTTATGCAATGTTGATCAAGGGCTTTAATACCACTTATAACAGATTGATTATCCGTAGTTGAATGAATTATAGAACAATGGAGAAATTATAGAAAATAAAGGAAATTGTATTGACTAAATTGAAATAATAGTGGGTTTCTTCGAGGTGACCAACCTCCATGAACGAGTTTAACAAAATACAAGATACCCCTCTGTTTCCCTCTTAATTAAACATATACTCCAATACAAAAAGCCCAGCCATTAGCTAAAGCCCACTATAAAATAACTACTCAATTATTTATTATGCACTAGCCTTCTAGAAATTGTAATAGATGATAGCTATTTACAACTATATAACACCACTTCATAGCTCCACACAAATTGCGTCATGTGTCACTTGAATCTCGTGCAAATCAAATGTGTGACTTCCAAGTCCACGCATCTTCTCTCTTCCAAAGTTTGTTACTTTCCTGATGCAAGTCTACCATTAAGGAAAGCTTCTCTACTTTCCATCCATGGCTAGCACCCGTGACATGTAGAAATATTGATTATAAGAAAAATTTATTACCAAGAGTCTTGTGTAGTGCAGGGAAGCAATATTGATTAAATTATCATACTAGGACGCTTCCGCTAGTATGGAGGAATCTTTCAACCTTATGAAGCACAAAATTGATTAGATATTTGAATTGTCTAAACCTGTTATAGAGCACATTCTATCATTCATCCCCTTGAAAAAAATACTCCAGCTTAGTACATTGTCCAAGCAATGACAAAACGCCTGGACTTTATTCCCCATACCAGATCCATAGAAAGAAAGAAAAGTTCAAATATTTTGTGGAGAGAGTTTTACAAAGCCGTTATAGGCAAAGGCTAAGAATAAGCAAGTTTAATCTCATGATGATCTTGGATGAATCGGATTGTGCTCTTGTGAACCATTGGGTTGGTTATACAATTGAAAGTAATGTCAAAGAGATTTATATTTACATTGCATCTCTGATATCATATGTAATGACCCGCCCCACCTTAACGATACTATATTGTTCGCTTTTGACTCCCTTGAACTAGACTTCCTAGGAAGTTACCTATGATGGTACTACTCTCGAATAACTGCGAAGTTTTGATAGGTTCATAATCATCAAGGCTTTAAAACGTATTGTATCAAAAAGAGTGGGAATATACATGTAAACACATCTTCATCATCATACCCAGGCGATGTAGAACGCTACACTTGTGGTTTAACAACCAAAGATCTTGTAACAACCAAAGATCTCATAACAGCCAAAAATCTCGTAACAACTAAAGATCTCGTAACAACCAACAGTCTCGTAATGGCTAAAGATCATGACATCACCATACAAAGAAGAAAGCCATCTATAAAAACTTAGAGGGGACGCAGGCAAAGGGGAAAAATATTTTGTTTACTCTTGTACTTGCTGATTACGCCTTTGATATCTATTCCACATCACTAACTTAAGTTTCGGAAGTGGTGTAGTCGCCATCCCACCACCGCCAGCGGCGTTTCACCACTGATCATTTAATTGTCTTTTAGGATCTCAAATCGAGGACTAGGTGTGTGTAGTCATTGTTGATTTCGGCATTAACAAAATAAGGACAAGAAAATAACAATATAAAATAGTATAGGTAGGATAGAGATCAAGAAAGTAAATTACTTCTCTAAGAGCACTCACATTGGATCATGTAAAATTTTATGCAAAATAGATAACCAAAACCTACTTTTTGTTTTCTTAGCTAAACCAATTTCCAAAACCTCCTCCATCAGCTTATCTAAATTTTTCTCTACTTTATTAAAATAATTGTTTTTAAAATATTTCATTTAACCAAATTCAAGCAAAAAACCAAAACAAACATTAAACTTCGTTTTCGACCTTCAAACGAAAATACAACAAACAGCAATCAAACGAAAACCAAAAAGACATTGTCAGAATTCTCCTTATTCCTCAAACTTTTTCTTCTTTCCCTTTCTTTCCAGACAACCAAAAGCCAATTAACTATATATATATATGTATATTTGTTTCAGTACTTCCTTCTCTCTCACTAATTAGCATCCAAACCAATTCCGTGCTTAAAGCTTCTCAAAGCTTTTTTTCTGTTTCATCTTACCCAAACCTTCTCAAACCACCCATCCCAATTAAACCAAACAATTTCATACTCACAAGAAGGGCTTTAAAAACCAGCTAGTGACATCAAGAAGAATAAGCAAAACACAAACCCCCAAATCGCCATTGCCGGACGAAATCAACAAATCCCAAAACACAGATAAAAAATCACATATCTTTTGTCCATGGATTTAGATTAGTTGACAGCTTAGGCAAATCCTCAACGCCATAGTCACCAAACCTCTTCAAGAAATAAGCAAATCAATGAATCCTTTTCAAGAAAGCCTGAATGCCATTGCTGGACACCCATCTCCTCTCCTGCCGAACCTGTGATGTGTGTCTTAGGCGGCTGTGGTTGTGTTGGATAGGAGCTAGAGCGTACTGCGGTTCTGGGTCTTGGGTAGTGATTCTAGTTCTAAGTCTTGGGCAACGACAGAGATTCAGCGCCGACCAAAAATATGGTGTGGACCTGTTTGTTAACTATGTTTTGGCTTTGGTGATGAGAGAAAGAGACGAGAGAAGGAGGAGGGGATTACCTTCGTTCGAGCGAACAAGTGAGAGAGAGAGAGAGAAAGAGAGAGAGAGAGAGAGAGAAAGGCGGGAGAGCAGATTTTATGTGGAGGAAAAAATATAGGAAATGTGTGAACAAATGAGAGAAAAAGAAAAAATAGATGGATCCGTGAATAGTGTAACGCTACATGGGGCGTTACAATGTTCACAAACAGATCTTAAATCCATTTTAAAAGTTTGATAGATAATCGGATGGGTTAGGTTTTTTAGGATTTGTTTAACTATTTTAGCTAAAAGGAGAATATAGATGATCCAATGTGAGTGCTATAAAAGAAGCTGACCCAGCTTTCTTTCTACCTCAGTATTTAGGTTCCCATGCGGGCAAGGACATAACCAAGATTTTCTATGTGGATGGGCCAAAGTAAAAATAAGGGGTTGAATTTATTTTTAGAATGGGCCAAACTTATTTTTAAGCCCAAAAATACAAATATATTTAACGTAATTAGAAAAAATTTAAAGAAAATTTTAAGACCAAGGGGGGCCATGGCCCCCCTTGGTCCAAGAGTAGGTCCGTCCTTGCATGTAGTTCAACTTCTACGCTAGTATCTTGTACAAACAAGTCAAACTTTAGGATCACCATTTTTTTCATTCATCAAAGAAAAAATAATAAAAATCAAAGAAATAAGACTTAGCAATTAGAAGTAGACCACTAATTAACCTTACTAAGCATACGCGCAACAACTTCTCAGTCACTTAAAGCAAAAGATGCTGAATTTTTCTATCAGCCCATTATATCACCTTTTGCATTCATGTTTTGTAATTTTTAATTTACAAAGGACAATATTTACTGCCAAAAAGGTGACAATATTTACAATGCCCATCAAAAGTACACCATATTTATTTACAAAATAACAAAGCTCAATGGAAACATATATTTCATAACATTAGAGCTATAAATAAACTAGTTCGTTTGACAATCCTTTCAATACCCACTCGGTAAAATCCAACCCGAACTCGAGCTCGGTACTGTACAAACCTACTTATTACTGTAGAAATCAACTCGATTAATAAGTGATATATACCTGACTCGCTTGATGGAATCAATAGAGGCTTACAAGCCTAACTTGTTTAAGGCTCAACCAGACTGATTCGCCCGATTCATTAGCTCATTCATATATCTTTGTATATATATACAAATATTTATTAATATATTACTAAAAATGAGTTCTATAAATTTAAGTATGTATATCAGTAATTAATCAATCTATGTTATATAGGTTACTTAATATTTATGTGTGAAAGCATATATATATTTTAGTTAACACACTAACTAGTTAGTTTATAAACTAACATATTATCTTGTTAATTAATATATATACTAAATAAATAAGTAACTTAGTAGATATAGTTAACTAGTTATATGGCTCACTGCATTCACAACTCCAATTTCGTCCTTACAAAATTCGATAGCTTGAAGCATTGCCAACACCTAGGTTTCCACTTAAGTTGATCAACACACTTGTCCATAGTTGGTTGAATATTTTATCTCATATTTGCCTTTTTGTAATCATCAAAGGCGATAATTCCCTCATTTACAAGAACATTACTATGCAAGTAATAACATACTTAATAGTAAATACTGTTAGGAATATAATATGATAAAGAAGAAGAATCAGAAACAAATAGCGAAATTGTTAGCAAAATATTATGTGAGAAAGAACAAAATCTAAAACAAAAAGATAGCTTTGAGGCGCGAAAAATCGCTATCTTTAAGACGATATTTGCCCCCACTCGAAAATAGTTTGCTACCAAGTTTCTAGCAAATCGTCTCCAGGATACATCAAAGCTTATGAATTCTACAAATAGCAATTCTAGAAAATTCCTACAATTTTAATTGTGAACTTCTAAAACTGAGAATGAAAACTTAGTAATAAATCGGTGGGGAAGAGTCTTATTTATAGATATTGAAGAGGCACACATGACAAGTCATTACTTTTCATTTAGTAACTATATCGACAATTACCGTATTAGAATTATGTCTGTTAACTTTAGTCATAGAATTGTGGTTGGCTTGATGGTAAAGGGCACATCTTTTCAATGCGCATAGCGCACTGGTTCAAATCCTTGCAACGCCACTTATGCGGTTTTCTTTTTCACTAAAAGAAAAAGACACCTTAAACGGTTACAACCGTAGGCCTAGGCTTTCGAACCCTCTTTCCCATGCTTGGGAGAATACATGTTAACCACCATGCCACTAAACCATATTTAACATATTACAATCTAATAATAATTTATAACAATCCCCCACTTAAATTATGATATTAAATTCTCAATTTCAGTTTTAGTATTGATATTATCATGCATACAAGAAGGTATCTTTCAACTTAAACCTTCTCTTAGTGTAATCATTTCAAAGTTCTAAAAAAGTTAGTGGTGACTTAAGCTTAAACCAAAACTTTCACAACTCAAAACCGGAAATAACACGCACGTGAAAATATCTAATTCAAATCATAAATTAATAATTGTTAGCACTATTATGGCCTTGTGCTACATCTTGGTTTAATGACCATTTACAATGGTAAACCCTAACTCTTGTTAGAAGCGGCACCACTTCTATGTTCATATAGTTGAAGTTCCTTTCATGTCCTTATTACTAAGACATTTACTTCTATTTTTGAACTTCATTAAGAGTACTCATCCTTCACAATCGTAACAGTCAGCACTTATCCATCCTGAATGAGACTGAATTGTTCTAGTGCTCAACTAATCACTTATCAATAAATTTTTATTACTCGTTAAACCTTTTATTAGATTAAATCTTAAAAAAGGTTGGGTTACCATTACTAGTGATTCTTTTAAAAGGGTTTTAGTCCCATTCCAATGGATGTTACCCTTACCAATTCTCGAGATAAACCTTTGGTAAAAGGGTCTGCCAAGTTACTACTTGACCTTACATAGACAATGATTATGATTCCATCAAGAATTAAATGTCTAACATACTCATGTCTTAGGCTTATGTGTCTAGACTTTCCATTGTATACTCTACTATAAGCTCTAGACATGGTAGCTTCACTATCGCAATGCAAGGAAATGGCTGGCATAGGTTGTGGCCACAACTTTATATTTAATAACATATTTCTAAGCCATTCTGCCTCTTTTCCTGTTGCTGCCAATGCTATAAATTCTGATTCCATTGTGGAATGAGAAATGCATGTCTATTTCTTTGATGTGCAAGAAATGACACCTCCACCAAGAGTAAATACCCAACCAGACGTGGACTTATTGTCACTTATGCTAGTAATCAAACTAGCATCTGAGTATCCTTCTAGTACAGCTGGAAACTTTGAATAAAAGAGTCTTAAATTGATAGTTCTCTTCAGATACCCAAGGACTCTACCAATTGCTTTCCAATGATCTATACTAGGATAACTAGTGTATCTAGAAAGTTTGCACACTGCAAAGGCAATATCTGGTTTGGTACAATGCATGGCATACATCATGCTACCAATTGCACTAGCATACTCAAGCTATGCTATTGCCTTTCAAGAATTCTCATTTAATTTCATACTAGAATCAATAGGTGTATTTGCTTCTTTTATTTCATTTGCTTCTTTTAATTCAAGATGTTTAAATTTAAGAAGCACTTTCTCAATATAATGAGATTGACATAGTGCATAACCCCCACTATGTTTCTTCACTTTAATTCCTAAAATAGTATCTATTTCATTTAGATCTTTCATCTTAAACATTGAAGTTAGATACTTCTTAGTTTCACATATACCTTTTATATTAGTTCCAAAAAATTAGCATGTCATCAACATAAAGGCAAACAATGACACCATAATCTTTTGTGAATTTTGAATAAATACACTTGTCAGCTCCATTGTGTTTGAATCCATTAAATAAAATAACATAATCAAATTTTTCATGCCACTGTTTTGGTGCTTATTTTAACCCATATAATGACTTAACTAATTTACAGACTTTCTTTTCATTTTGAGCNTAGTGCATAACCCCCACTATGTTTCTTCACTTTAATTCCTAAAATAGTATCTATTTCATTTAGATCTTTCATCTTAAACATTGAAGTTAGATACTTCTTAGTTTCACATATACCTTTTATATTAGTTCCAAAAATTAGCATGTCATCAACATAAAGGCAAACAATGACACCATAATCTTTTGTGAATTTTGAATAAATACACTTGTCAGCTCCATTGTGTTTGAATCCATTAAATAAAATAACATAATCAAATTTTTCATGCCACTGTTTTGGTGCTTGTTTTAACCCATATAATGACTTAACTAATTTACAGACTTTCTTTTCATTTTGAGCAGAACAAACCCCTTAGGTTGTTCCATATATACTTCCTCATCAAGATCACCATTTAAGAATGTAGTTTTTACATCCATTTGATACACATACAAATCATATAAAAACGCAAGAGCCATAAGAACACAAATAGATGTGATACTTGCTACAGGTGCATAAGTATCAAAATAATTTATGCCCTTCTTTTGTCTAAAGCCTTTTGCCACTAACTTTGCTTTGAAGGTTTAAATTGATCCATCAGAATTATATTTCCTTCTAAATACCCATTTACTACCAATATGTTTGGAACTTGGAGGTAGATCCACTAATATCCAGGTATTATTTGATAATATTGAGTCCATTTCATCATTTACAGCTTCTTTCCAAAAAGCTGCATCTCTAGAAGACATAGCTTCATTAAAACTTTTTGGATCATCCTCTATGTTAAGTACAATAGGTATTTTATTAAGGACTGTATCCATGTCTCCTTCTACAAGAAAGACAACAGCTAGGGATGAAATAAAATTAGGACCAAAATTCTTTTCTATTCTAACTCTCTGACTCTTCCTTTGTTCTATTGGCAGATTTATAGCTATTCTCTTATCACTGTTAAGAGAGCATTTAGGATTAGAGACAGAAACTTCTATTTGATTATGTTCTGAAACATATTCAAAATTATAGTTGAACTTATTTTCAATAAATTCAACATCTCTTGATTCCACTATGACATTAGAGCTTAAGTCTAATAGTCTATATGCTTTGGAATTTTCAGCATAACCTACAAACACACTTTTGATTGCTCTTGGTCACAATTTAGTTCTTTTTAGATCAAGAACTCTATAAAATGCTAGACACCCCCACACTTTAAGATAACTCAAGTTTGGTTTTCTGTCGTTCCATAACTCATATGGTGACACTTGCATTTTCATAGATGACACTCTATTATACACATAGCATGCCGTGAATAGTGCCTCTCCCCATAAATTAAAATGCAACTTTGCACTTAAGATCATGGATTTAACCATGTCTACAAATGTCCTGTTTTTCCTTTCTACCAAACCATTTTGTTGTGGTGTGTAAGGTGCAGACACTTGGTGCACAATTCCATGTTCTTCACAAAAAGTATAAAATTCATGTGGAAAGTATTCTCTACCTCTATCGGTTCTAAGAATTTTTATTTTTGATTTTCTACTTTAGATTTGTAACGTTTGAACATGTCAAAGGCCTCACTTTTATTTTTCATTAAATACACATAAGTATATCTAGAAAAATCATCTATGAATGTATTAAAATATCTTCTGCCTCCTCTAGTTAACATACCATTTAATTCACATATGTCAGAATGTATGAGTTCTAAAATATGTGAATTTCTTTGAACTGTGGGGAATGGTTTCTTAGTCTTTAGCTTGAATACATATTTCACATTTTTCATTATTATCATGCTTGTAAGAAATTAAACCATGCTTAAACATATATTTCAAATATTTAAAATTTAAATGTGCTAAACAACCATGTCATAAAGAAGATGACTCAACAATATAAGAAGAATGTGAAATAGCTTTATTAATAATAATGAGTTTGAACATTCCATCACAAGAATAACCCTTGCCTATAAACATCTCATTCTTAGACAATATCAACTTATCAGACTCAAGAACTGCTTTTATGCCCTTTTTACAAAATAAATTGGCAGATACAAGGTTCTTCTTAATTTTAGGACATGAAAAACATTGGTTAAAACTAATTTCTTCCCTGAAGTAAACTGCATCTCTACAGTCCCTTTCCTTTGAACCTTTGCAAAATTGTGGTTTCCCATTAAAACTTCTTGGCCATCAACTGTTGTGTCATAGGTCTTGAATTGTGCTTTCTTGTTGCACACATGCACGGTAGCACCAGAATCAAACCACCAATTAGAAGAATTTGTAGCAGCAGCCATATGCACTTCAGTAATCATGCCAATTCGCATTTCAGTTACCATCGCAATGATTCCTTCAACTGCATTTACTATGTTTGAACTGTTTCCATCTTCTTTCTTTTTATTCTTTAAAAATCTACACTCACAAATTAATGGCCCTTTTTTTCCACAATTAAAGCATAGCCTGTTCTTCTTGTCTTTGTTGGGATCTTTAGAGTTATTCTTCTTAAAGCTATTTCCCTTCTTATTCACTTTAAGATAATTATGTGTTCTATTCCCCACTTTGACCATTATTATG